>PVLC010003778.1:0-69375 GCA_004027655.1 Graphiurus murinus
AGGGGGAGGGGAGAGGGGAGAGGGAGGGGAGGAGAGGGAATAGGAGAGAAGGGGGAGGGGAGAGGGAGGGGGCAGGAGAGGGGGAAGGGAGGTGGAGGGAGAGAGAATGAGAATAAAAGAAGGAAAGAAAGACAGGGGTGAAGAGAAGAGAAGGGAAGAGAAGGAAGGAGAAAAGGAAGAGGAAAGAAAAAGAAAGAGAGAAATTCAGTTAAAATATCAGAGGACTATGGAAAAATATTTTGGTTATTAAACTTTCTGACAGAAGCCAAAAGATATAGTATGCATGTACTCCCTGTTTCTCTCTTTATCTCTCTGAGAAACACATACATACAAATATAAATACTACACCTAAATGTATATTATGCTAAGCATTGTACAAAGTATGAAGCCCATGTGAGATAAAAACAGAGCAGACTCTCTTATGGAGCTAATTTTCTAGCAGATGAAACAAAACAGGCAGAAGAATTGTCCTTAAGTAGTAGGCAAGACTCTCCTTAAGGTATAATAAAAGGGAAGATAAAACATAGTAGGCTCATAATTTGGTAGTGGGAAGAGGATAGAACTCCCATTTGTTCGCTATTTTCCTTAAAAGAGTGTGAGATAAGGTTATAAGCTCAGAATAAAGAGAAAGGATTAAAGTAAGGAAATTTAAAGAGAGAGAAGAATTAAACTAGTTATTTGGAGACTGGAAAACTATAGCTAGCAGGCATTGCTAAAGATCTATTTTGGTTTGAGCTAAGGCAATACAGGTAAAAGAAATCTGAGCTGGGTATGGTGCCACATTCCTGTAAATCCCAGTACTTGGGAGGCTGAAACAGGAGGATTGTAGGTTTTAGGTCAGCCTCAGCAACCTAGTGAGACCCTGTTTAAAATTGGAAAAAAATTAAAAGAGTTAAGAGTGGAGCTCAAAATTAGAACACCTTTAGGTTCAATCACCCCTACCACACATACAGAAAAGTGAAAGAAACCTGCCTGGTTTTGTGATCCTGTCCAGCAAAGTTAAGGGGCTGGGATATAGGATCAGAAAAGGCAAATGGTTGGTTTAAACTGGATCGGGGGGTTTTCAAGGAAAATATAATGGAATGAAATGGGTAAAATGCCAGAGGTTGCTTTCAAGGGAGAACATTTAAGAAGAACCAGTATTAGGCTAGCCATGTAGAAAATGATGTAAAGGGGGATGATGGATAAAGAATTATCAGTGAAAACAATGGATTGGTGGTCAGAATTATTCTAGTGTAAGTTTTAGAGCAAAGAACTTGGAAGGAAAGAAAGCTATGATTAAGGAGGGATAATGTTTGCACTTTTGATTTTTGGAGTTAGTGGGAGTCTGAGGCCTTAGTTCAGGCTGACCTGGAGTAGGGGAAAAGGTGGGTGGTGATGTGATGGGGCAAGGAACTCAGAGGAAGTTCTTGGCCACATGGATGTTGAAATTGCCAAGAATGATAACAGCATTTAGAGGGTGACAGAAGGCTGTGGATTGTGGGGTCAATTCTTTAGTGCGTAAAGGGAGTGACTAAGAAACCCAAAGGAGTAGAAACAAAAGGCAGAAAGGTTAGATGCTGTGCCTCTCAATGAAAAAAAAAAAACAATTATATATAAAAGAATAGGAACACCAATTTCACATGGAGATAAAGGAGAGATAGCTGTCCTGAAATATTAGAGGAAAACAGTATATCTTTGATTTAGAGGATATAGTGATCCACATCCTCTGATGCAAGCCAAGTTTCAGTAAATGACAATATTCGACCAGCCTAAAAAAAGTGTTTTGGCTGTACCAATAATTGTGCATGTCTGTGTGTGTGTGTGTGTGTGTGTGTGTACACATACATGTGCAGAAATATATGTGGTCCTTTTATCATAGCTAAATCATTTCAGTTTTCAAGAATTTTATATGTTTTTTCTTTTTTTCCTCCTCGCCTGTCTCCCTCCCTCCCTCCCCTCTCTCTCCAGCTCTCGCGCTCTCTCTCTCTCCCTCTCTCTCTCTCTCTCTCCCTCCCTCCCTCCCTGTCTTTTCTTTTTTTTTTCAGTGCTGGGCACTGAACCCATGGCCTTTCACATCCTAGGTAAGCACTCTACCACTTAGCTACACCCCAGCCCTAGAATACTATTTTTCTAATGGGAAAATTTTATTTTTGCATAAATTTACATATGTTTCACTGGAGACTCTTCAGGCATATTTGTAGACTGAGACTATGCATTTTAATCCTGTAGGGTCTTATACTAATCAGCAAAGCAAATAATGTCCCAGGTCCCACAAAATACTTATGAAACAATAGTGCTTACGAGTAGAATATGAAAGTGTGTTTTATACACACGATGGAATTTTACTCAGTCATAAAGAACAAAATTATGTCATTTACAGGAAAATGGATGAAACGAGAGAATATCAGGCTAAATAAAATCAGGCAATCTCAGAAAGTGAAGGGTCATATGTTTTTACTCATCTATGGAAGTCAGAGAGAAATTGAGAAACAAAGGGGACTTGAGATAAATGAGGAGAGCAATCAGTAGAATAGTGGAAGGGGATTTTGGAAGAGAGGCGGGGAAGAGAAAATAGAGGATTAAAGAAGTGAACAGTTCAAATAATGCTATGTACATATATGAAGTTACCAAATATCAATCAGAGTAATATTTACAGTGAGGAATAGGGAGGGATCCGTAGAGAAACACAAGTGCTGCGTTCATGTATATTTCTATCGCTCAGAACCTCATTATGAAGTATAATTACAGTGCACCAATAAAAGTATATTAAAATAAGACTAGTGAATTAAAAATAGTGCTTATTAACTTAGTATCAAGGAGCCTTAGGGACTTTGATGCTTTGAGGAACATTCTGGAAGGTCATTGTAGTGAAGTGGGATGTCAAACAAGTTAGTATCTAGACCCATCCCAGAGTTAACCAGAACAACTCTGTATTTATTTTATGTAGTGAATGTCTATATTATGTTTTTTAAAAGGTTTATTCTATTTCAAAAATAAGTTTGGAAGGTTTACTCTGGAATGACAAGTATCAGAAGATGGTACTAATCCATACAGAGTGTGAGCTCTTGCCTTTCTTCTATCTTTTACCTGGGGTTATCACACTTCATATCTCATCACTAATTTCTTCATTTATAAACTGGTGATAATAATATTTGCCCAGGGTTGTTGAGAGGTCTAACAAGGTAATACATGGAAAATTTCTTTTCTGATAAATATGTAATAGATTTTTATCATAATTATTGTCCAGGTGAGAGCCTTTTAATTATTGACTAACAAGTCAGCTGTCCCTTAGGAGCCTGGACGTATTGAGGGCCAGTGATGAATCACAACATTTGTTCCATCCTTTGAAACTTTTCTTATTTGTAGGACACAGGCTAGAAATAACTACAAAATCAAATTTCTCCCAAAACTATCTTTGTTTCTTATGGTTTTGTCAGATATTCACATATGAAACAGTGAAATGAAGAACACTGTGTACCTTTTCTAGATCCATTACTGGGAACATGATCTATTATGTTGTTCAATACTCCTTATATAAAAACTCATATTGGAGTTCTTTCAGTACCAGGAAAATGGTTTGTCCTTATGAAGAAAGGATAGGTTTCTTTTGATCAAATTAGGTACTCTATTGTGTTTTGCTTTTTGATTTAATTGCCTGGAAATTTAGAACAAAATATAATTCTCTGTTATAGTACCTAGATTTTTAATACTCTGAATCTCTCTTTTAACCTCCCCTCCCTCCCTCCCTCTCTCTTTCTCCCCCCACAGAGAGATAGATATCAAGATATAGTTTGTTGAGCTATTTAATATATTTTTCCATTATTTGTTCAGAAAAATACTCATTGCGACCCAACTGTGTGTGCGTGCATGTGTGTATCAGAGTTGATTAAGATCCAGCATCAGCCGGATGTGGTGGCACACACTTGTCATCCCAGCATTTGGGAAGCTGAGACCAGAGGATCCGGGTTGGCGGCCAGCCTCAGCTACATAGTGAGTCATTCCCCAACTTAGTGAGACCCTGTTTTAAAATAAAGAATAAAAAATAGGGCTGGGGGTGTAGCTCGGAGGTAGAATGCCCCTGAGTTCAATCCCCATTACTGCAAAAAAAAAAAAAAAAAAAAAAAAAAAAAGATCCAGCATCAAAAAGGCCTTAAGGATTTCATACCCTACTTTTTATGATATAGAAATAATACATAGCCATTATATGCTCTCTGACAGGAGCCAGAAAATTATGGCCCAAAGAATTTTTCTGGAAATAAAATACTTTCAGAAAGAAACACTCATTCATTTACATATTGCCTATGACTGCTTTGACATTACAACAGAATTGTGGGGTTGCAGTACAAACCTTATAACCCTCATACACATAAGGTTTACTATCTGGTTTACTAAGGCTTATTAAGGTTTACTAAGGTTATTATTAAAGTTTATTTACTAAGGTTTATTAGGGCTTACTAAGGTTTATTAGGGCTTACTAATGTTTATTAGGGTTTACTAAGTTTATTAAGTTTTCCTAAGGTTTATTATCTGGTTCTTTACAGAAAAGCTTTGTTGAGCCCTGATTTGTTGGCAGATACACATTTTTATTCTTGGCAAGCCCCCCCTACAAAAGAAAAAACAACTCTTAGTAATAGATAGTGACTATCATGTCTTAGTCTGTATTTCACATATGTGAGATTGAGTAAAGGCATTTTTCTTGGAGCAGATGATGTAGTGTTGTTGGAATGGGGTGCTGTGTCTAGCTCCCCCAGGGTTGGATTGGGGTGATTTACAGTGTAGCTGTCTGAAATACAAAATACTGATTTGATAGCTGGTAAAACAATAATAATAAAAGCGGCTACTATTTTTTAGACTTGACCATATGTTTGGCACTATCTCAAACACTATCCAAACATGAGCTTATTCAATCCTCAGAAGTCATATGAGCCATTTAATATAGTAATATTTACATTTTGAAGATAAGGAAAGGGAAGCCCAAGGAGATTCTGTACCTTACCCATGGTCAGGTAGCTAGTTAGTGGTGAAAATAAGATTCAATGATTTATTGACTTCAAACCTCAAACTGACATCTACTGAGTCATAGTGTGTCCCTGCTGAAAGGAACATTTTCATATGTGTACTCATTGGTAACTGGCTCAGACCCACTGAACTGTGCCTATCACATTATTATCACTATCACCTTAAATTTCTCCCTGTGTCTGTGAGTACCTCAAGATAGGAAGTCTCTCTTGTTCCTCTTGGTATATCTAGAACCTAGCATAGTATTTCTCAATAAAATAGGTTATAGGTGAAATAATAAGGATCATTTTCTGGAGAAATATGGGCTGGCCTGACTAAAGAAAAGATAATACTCATCTCCCCATCCTTATCGCCAGGCAAAGGAAGGAGGGGAATGGGTTGAGAATGTTCAGAAGGAAAGCATTTCACATCTTGGAATACATTATGAGTCCTTCTAAAAAAATTCTAACTATGGTAAGAAAGTTTATGCCAATAAATTGTGCAATTGGAAGCTTTTCTCTGTATTAACATAATATTATTTATTCTTATATCCACAACTCTAGTGATTAAATAGAATTCCGAAGATGAAAATAAACTTATCATAATAATGAATATTTTAGTCAGCTTTATACTGGATTTATGAAATATTCCCAACCATATTTCCCCTCATAGTTGCCAGAATACAGTAGCCTGATCAATGTCATTCTCATACAAAGAAAACATTTCATTTCTAAGCTGGGTGTGGTGGTGCATGCCTGTAATCCTAGTACTTAGGAGACTGAGACAGGAGAATTACAGGTTTGAGATCAGCCTCAGCAACTCAGCAAGACTCTCCGCAACCTAGTGAGATCCTGTTTCAAAACAAATAATAAATAAAAGGGCTGGGGGTATATCTCAGAGGTAGAATACCTCTAGGTATTCTAATTCCCAATATCCACAAAATTATTTCTAAATGTCACCATACATAAGAGTAAATATTCAATACAGATTTTAGTATTTTCCCAAGTACTGACAAGAAATAGGAAACAATTATATATTTTTAAAAATTCACAAGAGTTTATAAAATGACTAAGGAACATATAAGCCCAATATATCAAATCCTTTTTACTTGTTAATAACTGATACATATCTAGTTCATTTAAAGCTTATTTTCTATGAAAGGGAATTGAAACTGTATTTGACCCACTCATTTTAGAGAGAGCACTTCTAGGAACTGTAAACTGCTTCTAAAGTCATGGTTGGGAAATAATTTCCAGTATTTTTCCCAGGAACTAATTGAAAATTAATAATTAAAAGAAAAAGAAAGCATCAAATAAGAAATATGAAAAAATAGAGATCTACAGAAAAGTAAGTTTTTTTTTTCTTTTCCAAAACTATTTGCCCAAAGAATAGGATAGGAATAAATGCCCTAGTTTTGCTATGGTTACTTATGCCCTTAAATTTTTTGAATTATACATTTTAATAAGGAATTGCAAATAAAATGGTCATTAAAGATCTGAAGTATATTTTATATAAAAATATTCTTTGCTTTTTCTTAAATGATAATTGAATCTCCCTTAGTAGAATATTCTGAATTGCAAGTGATTTTATATTATCAAATACTACTTTTAATATGCTCTAATGATAGACATTAAACTACTTTATACTGTAAAATGTAAGTACTACCAGAAAAAATTAAGTATGTTTGCAAGCATTTAAAAAATCCACTGTTTTTCATTGTCCTTAGTTATCTCACAGGTTTTTTGTTCTGTTTTAAGCAACATGAAAAATTTTTGTGCAGCTTCTACTAGCATACTTTTGCTAGAGTCACAATATTTAATCTTGCAAATAATTTTTTAATGTAACAAACTAATCCAGCACACTCTTTTCGTGGTGGTTGTTGATTTTTACAAATAGCTTTAATAAAAAGAAGTCACCAGAAGAATGACTCATCTAGGCACAAAATCAGCTAAAATACTGCATAGAACATAGCATGTGATGGCTGAAACAAAGCTAAATTGAGGACAGTGGCTTCTGATTAGACATGAACAAATGGTAGATGCTAGATCCAGCTGCACATATTTCATTAGGAAAAGCAAACACAAACATGGAGAATGTCTTTTTTCATCCTCTTATAATTAATACATTTTAAATGAATTTGTACAAGCAAAACCAATACAGCATTGTTTGAGTGAGAAAGAGATTTGTTGTAGTGGCATACAACACTCAAAACAGGTGGCTTCATGGCTGACTGTAGCTTCTGAATCATATGAAAAGTATTTAGTCATCTAGTAGTGAAAAAATGATGCTGTATAGAACTGAAACATAACATAGATCACAAATGTTTGCCCTTTGTTAAAGTTCTCATCAACATTCATCTTAATCTGGACTACCATTTACCACTCCTACTTCCTTCTGCAATGAAAACAAAAGAAAACTCTACACCATGCTATGTGTTATTCTCCTTTTAACATTTATTTGTTGTGCCAGCTAAACTCCAATTACTCAATTATAAACTTGTATCATCTTGGACTTCCCCTTTCCTTCATTCTGTTTAATAACTAAGACCTATAATTTCCCCTTAAATGTGTTACAGTAGTAGAGATTAGTGTTTTACATGGTGGGTTTTGGAATCAGACAGGCATCATTTGAATCTAAGTTGAACTTCTTAATAACACTATGTCCTTGGGCAGATGGCTACCATCTCAATTTGCCCATCTGTAGAGTTGAGATAACAGTATTCAACATCCTAGGGTTATTGTAAGGGTCAAATGATAGTGTAGAGCCTGGAACAAAGAAAGCATTCAGTGATAAATTTTGAAGATATATCTATTCTCTCTCAACCTGCTTCTAGGTCCTGTTACACATGCATATACATGCACACACACCTAAATAGCAGCTTCCTTATTTATTGTACCTAGTACTGTTTGGGCAGGGATGAATAGTGACTCCTGAAAATTCATGTCTGGAAAATGTGAATGTAACATAACTTGGAAATCATCTTTACAAATGCAATTAATTAAGATGATGCTATGCTAGATGAGGTTGAGCTGCAAATATCGTATGACTGGTATCCTTATAAGAAGAGAAGTGGACACAGAGATAGTAGAATGCCACATGCAGATGAAGGCAGAGATCAGAATGATGTTTCTGCAAGCCAAGAATTGCTGTCAAGGATCAGAAGTTAAGAGAGAGACATGGAACAGAACTTTATCTAGAGCTTGCAGAGGGAACATGGCCTTGTCAAAAGCTTGATATTAGACTTGGGCACTAGAACTTTGAGAAAAAACTTAAGCCACATATTTGGTGGTATTTTATTACAGCAAGCTTAGGAAACTGTATACTCCTTTCAGATAATCAATGTGATTTAATTTTGCCACTATATATAAGTATATTGTAAATATATCATCTATATTCCCACTCCTAATTTTCTTTATCTGATCAAAATAGTAATAGCCAGGAAAAAAGAGAAGAGCAAAAGGAATAGATGGATACTAGTCAGAATGCCTCTCAACCTGAGAGTATGTAGCAATTACAAGTAAAACACTGAAGTATGGAGTATGGATAGGAAAGCTCTGGTAATGGTGCATGCTGGGAACACAGCTTTTTAACACACTCTGCATTCCTAGTTTGCATCACTATGGGAAATTATGCAAAAATGAAATTAATCTACCGCGTTCCATTGAAGTTAGACTAGGCTAGTCTATTTTAATTTAGATACTTGGAAATAGTCTGGGCTTTGACTTATACTATCTGTTTGAGGAGACCAACTAGCCAATGATCCAAGGAAATTGAAACCACTATCAGGAAAATAAGAACTTAAATAGATAAGTGCTTTTCGAAACTGTCAGGCTTTAGAACATGTAGAAAGTGATAGCACTGTGCCATATTCTGGTACAGTGTGAAGCCATTTTTCAAAGTAGCTGTACCATTTTACATTCTCTCCAGTTATTTATGATGATTCCAATTTCTCCACATGCTCACTAACACTTTCTTTCATCTGTCAATTTTGATATTAGCCATCTTAGTGGGTGTGAAGTGGTATCTGTTGCAGTTTTGATTTATATTTCCCTAATGACTCATCTTGTTGAGCAGCCTTTCATGTACTTATTGGTCACTTATGTATCTACTTTGGAGAAAGGTCTTATTCAACTCCTTGCCCATTTTAATTAGATTATGTGTCTTTCTACTATTGAGTTGTATGACTCTTTATTCTGGATAAACGTTCCTTATTAAGTATATTATTTACAAATATTTTTGTTTATTGTGACTTGTCTTTTTACTTGTTTGATGATATGACTTGCCACAAAAATGTTATTTTTACTCTTCTTGTTGTACAATTTTTTTCTTTTGGCATTTTTTTTACTGGTGTCAATCTCAGAAACCATTACTTAGATCAAGAACACAATTTTTCTCAAATTCTTATTCTGTTAACTGTTACATTTAAGCCTATGATGCATTTTGAGTTAATTTTTGTGGATTATATGAGTTGAGGGTTCAAATTTGTTGTTTTGCATATGGATACCAGAACTGTTTATTGAGATTATTATTTGAGAATAGTCTTTCTTCATTTTATTTTATTGACACATAATATTAGCATATATTTATGAAATACAGTATGATAATTTGATACATATATGCAATGTATAATAATGGTTAGGGTAATTTATATTTACATCCTCTTAACCACTTATTTCTGTGTTAGAAATCTTCAGAATCTTCTTTTCTAGTTATTTTAGAATATATCATAAATTATTGCAGACGATAGTTCCTCTAATGTACTAGAGAACACCAGAAATAATTTCTTCTAATTGTATTTTGGTGCCCATTATTTCAAGATGATGATTAAAGAACAATACTATGGGATTAAAAGGTATTATTAGGAACAAAAATTAAAATATAATATTGTTATACTGAGTTTCAATTTTAGGCTCTTAATGAAATTTAACATAATAAAAATCAAATACTAATTATTAAATAATATTTGAAACTATATCCATACTGTGAAAAGGAAAAATAATAAATTCATTTATTTAATCTTATGATGTCTTAGAGTTATTATTGTTTTAACAAAGGTTAAGAAGTGATATGAACAAATTACAACATGCTGCTAAGGAAAATGCTAACTAATTATAGAAGTACCCTACATGGGGTTAAAGTGAAGATATTAAAGGAATAACTTTTTAGTTTTCTTGTTAAATGAAACCTAATTAAAAATTTTCCTACAAGGAAATTTCAAGCCTAAGGATCTTGATTAGAAGGGAGTGTCACTTGTGGAGTTTTCTATTTACATGCCTTTTCACCTAGGACAGCTCTCAGACACAGTACTAAGTTCTAACTTAGGCTAAACAAAAAATGCTACATGATCTCATTTATATGTGGAAGCTAAAAAAGGTCTCATGGAAGTAATGAGTAGAATTTTACCAGACTCTGAGAAAGGTAGAAGGAAGGGAGAACACTGAAAGGTTGGTTAACAGGTACAAAATTACAGTTAGATGAAGGAACAAATTCTAGTGTTTAACAGCACAGCATGGCAGCTAGAGTTAACAATAATGTATTTTGGAATAGCTAGAAGAAGAATTTTAAATGTTTCTTAGACAAAAAGAAATGGCAAAAGTTTAAGGTGACGACTATGTTAATTATCCTGATTTGATCGTCACACATTGTATACATATCTCAAAATATCACACTGTAGGCCATAATTTATATAAATATTATGGATCAAATAGAATATGAAAAGGCAATAATTCATTGTGTTAATAAATCAAAGGATGAACCAAACATGGCAGTACACACCTGTAATCCCAATACTTGGGAAGCTGAGAGAGGAGGATCGCAAGATCAAGACCAGCCTCAGCAACTAAGGAAGACTCTCAGTAATCTAGTGAAACCATGTTTTAAAACAAAAAAATAAAAAGGGCTGGGGGTTGTGTAGCTCAGAGGTAGAATCCTTGGGTTCAATCCCCAGTACCATAATAAAATAAATCAGAGGACAGAGTTTAGGGTCCTTAGCATCAGTTGGAGGGTAAAAAGTTTTAAATATTAAAAAAGAAAGAGCCACAGAGGAGGAAGTCCAAATTCTGCCTATAATATTTGCTCACATTTTTGTCTAATCATTGAACTATATGTACTGCATATGTACAAGAAAAAAAACTATAAGCAGCCTAACTAAGGCTAAAAGAAGCAACAGAGATTGCACCCACTGCCTAGAACATGAGAGAGAATGTTTGGAATTTCAATTCAACCAAGTTCACCACTTACTTTAAGAGAGATGACAATACTCTTCAGGGAAATATCATACACGTTATAGTCTGTAAATGGTATAACTAAAAATGTCCAATATATAATTCAAAATTAATGGACATATGAAGATACAGCAGATACAAAAATTAGAGAATAAGTATATTCAATGAAATAAGTAAAACATACTCTATAGAGTAATAACTAGGTTTTTAAAAAACAAATGGGGATTCTTGAATTAAAAAATGTAAAAATGGAGCTAAGAATCACTTCATAGAAGAGATGACAGAAAATCAATAAATTCAGAGGCAGATCAATAGACATTGTCCAACATAATTAGTTAACTGTAACATTATAGTAAATCTAATTACATGGATGTGGAGTCCTTGATAGATAATAGAAAAAATATCTGAAGGAATTTCAAGAAATATTCAGTGCTATATTCTTTTCCAACATTGTTTTAGCTATTTTATTCCTTTTGTGTTTCCAATATAAAGTTTAGAATTATCTACATGCAAAAAATATATTGTTGGGGTTTTGATAGAAATTGAATTTAAACCACTATGTCATCTTCAAAGAATTGACATCCTTGCTATGCTGAATCCTTCAATCGATCAACATGGTCAGCATTTTCACAGCCATAATCTAAAGACCTGACCATGTAACTTAGAGAAGGGAAGATTTATTTGCTCACAGTTTAGTCCATGTGAGGCTGGGGACCTTGGATCTTAGGGCATGGCCGCAGGAGGCAGAGAGAGGGAAAGCACATGGACTTTGCTCCTCACATCATGGAGGCTGGAAGCAAGAGAGCAGGGAGAGGAGGAAGCATTTATATAATCTCCAAGGCCACACACCCAGGGACCTACACCCTCCAGCAACACTTAATCAGCCCTGGTCTCCACCAGATAAATCCATTACAATGAATTTACCACTACTGGGATTACAACCCTCATGACTCAATGATATCAGCTCCAAATATTAATAAATGAGCTCTTTAGGGGACACTTTATATCTAACTATAAAAGTATATTTGTCCAATTATTTAGGTCTTTGATTTCTTTCACAAGTGTTGTATAGTTTTCAGCATACATATCCTTTATATTCATTGTTAAATTAATATATAAGTATTTGATTTTTTTTGTGTGGTACTGGGAATTGAACCCAGGGGCATTCTACCTCTGAGCTACACCCGCAGCCCTTCTTATTTTTAATTTTTGTTAGGAAAAAGGGTTACACTAAGTTGCTGAGAGTCTTGCTAAGTTGCTGAGGCTGGTTTTGATCCTGTGATCCTCCTGTCTCAGCCTCCTAACTACTGGGATTACAGTTGTATGCTCAGCTAGTATTTGATTTTTAAACGAATGCAAATACCATTATGTCTTACATTTCAATCTTTAAATGTTCATTGCAAGTCCATAGAAATAAAACTGATTTTTTTGTGGATCTTATATATTGTGACCTTGCTATAGTATATTTTTGTGAATCCTTCCATCTACATAGACAATTGTGTTATCTGTATATGGACAGCTTTATTTCTTTTTCCCTCCAAACATTATGGCTTTAAGTTTTCTTTTTCTTGTCTCAATTTGCACTTCCAGTACTATGTTGAATGAAAGTGATAAGAGAGAAAGTCATTTTTTGCCATTAAGTATGACATTAGCTTTAGGTTTTTAATCAATGGACTTTATCAACTTGAAAAAATTCCTTGCTATTTCTATTTTGCTGTGTTTCTTTTATATCATGAATATGTATTAAATTTTGTCAAATTATTTGTTCTATATCAACTGGCATGAGTAATTGATATATTTCTTTAGCTTATTAATAAGTGGGTTATACTGGTTGATTTTGAATATTAAACTAGCATTGCATTACTGGAATAAACCTTATTTGATTATGGTATACATTTTAAAATACACTGCTGGGTTTTATTTGCTAATATTTTGTTGAGGAATTTTTAATCCATGATCATTACAGAAGTTGGTCTTTGTTTTTTGTTTTAGGGTTTTACTTTTTCTGCCTTGTTCTGGCATCAGGGTAATATTGGTCTTATAAAATGAAATTGGTCTTATAAAATGATCTTCTGGGAGAGATCTTATTAAATTTTAGTTAATTCTTCTTTAAATATTTGGTAGAATTCCCTAGTAAAATTATCTGGGCCTGCAGATTTCCTTTATAGGCGGTGTTAAAATATGGATTTATTTTTCTTAATAGTTACTGGACCATTCAAATTATTTCATCTTGGGTTATTCTTGGTTAATATCTCTTTGAAGAATTAGAAATTTTATCCTCTTTGTACTTATTTAGTACTTTTATCTATTAATATTTCTTTATCTTTCCCTGTCTAGTTCTATAATTTATACCTTCCTAGAAATATATAAGTTCAATGCCATCTGCTCTGTCCCAGCTCTCTCATTTTTTCTTGTCTACTGATGATCATTTGTCTTGATTTAGCTAATAGGTGTAGGCATGTATGCGTGTGTGCACACATATTTTTTTTATGATTTTGAATGAGTGGAAATAAAGTTAGATTTGTTAACCTAGTCTCTTATTTGATCAAATACCCTCAATATTTATTCTTATTCTGTTTTCTCAGTGTCACAGCCTCACCTCTTTCTAATGAATTTGAAGTCCTAAAGTCAATCCCAAATATTGCTTCTTTTCTGAAAATATTTCTGATTGCAATGATAGCTGGAGTCTTCTTTATGATTTTGACATCATCATAATTATATTTTTCACATTATAATACAATGATGCATATGCTTTTCTAGTAAATTTTATCTTAATATAACTATGCAAATAGATGTATTTCATAACGTTTTATAGATTTAAAATATAGCTGATTTATTAAATTTTATTGCTTTTAATTTATGTTGAATTACTATAATCAGGAACAAACCCACATACTTACAGTTAATTGATTTTTGACGAAGGATCAAAAAACATACACTGGAAAAGAGATAGCCTCTTCAACAAGTGGTGTTGGCAAAACTGGTTAACCATATGCAGAAAAAATGGAAATAAATGCCACTTTCTCACCCTGCACAGAAGTCAATTCAAGATAGATCAAAGACCTGGAAGTCAGGCCAGAGACCTTGCAGCTACTTGAAGAGGGCATAGGCCCAACACTTCAACACACATAGGCACAGGTAAAAACTTTCTCAACAAGACCCCAAAGACACAAGCAACTCAAAGGAAGATCAATACATGGGATTGCATTAAACGGAAGAGCTTCTGTGCAGCAAAGGAAACTATCAAGAACCTCAATAGACAGCCCACAGAGTGGGAGAAAAATTTTGCCAGCTACTCCTCCAGTAAAGGACTATTATCTAGAGTATACAGGGAACTCAGGAAACTCACCACTAAGAAAATAAATAACCCAAACAAAACATGGGCAAATGATCTAAATAGACACTTCACAAAAGAAGAAATACAAATGGCCAATAAATGTATGAGGAAACGTTCAACATCATTAGCAATCAGAGAGATGAAAATCAAAACTACCATGAGATTTCACCTAACACCAATTAGAATGGCAATCATCAAAAACATGAACAACAACAAATGCTGGTGAGGGTGTGGAGAAGTAGGAACCCTAATACATTGTTGGTGGGATTGCAGATTAGCGCAACCACTTTGAAAAACAGTATGGAGGATCCTCAGATGAATGGGAATGAACCTACCATTTGATCCAGCAATACCACTTCTGGGTATCTACCCAAAAGAATGAAAACCAAACTATCAGACCAATGCATGTGTATCTATTTTATAGCTGCACAATTCACAATTGCCAGACTGTGGAACCAGCCAAGATGTCCAGCAAGAGATGAATGGATTACAAAACTATGGGATATGTACACAATGGAATTTTACTCAGCCATAGAGAAGAACAAAATCATGTTATTTGTAGGGAAGAGGATGAAACTGGAAAACATTATGTTAAGTGAGATTAGTCAGTCACAAAATGTAAAAAATTGTATGCCATCCCTAATATGTGGAAGCTAGGAAGAAAGTAGGTCATAAGAGGGACTCTAGACGAAGAAAGAGAGAACTTAGATGAGCAAAGAAGGTGACTTAACTGAAGGTGATGAAGGGAGGGAAACACCCTAATGAACATGATGTACTTTCACAAACATATCAAAGTCAATTACTAAAATGAACTTGAGAAGGAGGAAGGGGGAAGGGAATGGGGCAGGAATTGGGGAAGGGTTAAATAAGAGATGTGCGCATGTATGCCTCTACCAGCTTGTACCTAACAAAGATGTATGATTACAATGCACCAATAAAAAATAAAAAGTGAGAGTAATTAGAATATTTTAGGCTCTTGTATTGATATACAAACATGAAGAAATACATAAATGGCAAGTCTAAGGAACTTGGAGCAAAATCCTGTCTTTGCAGGTTAAAGGTGCTTGTTGTAGCATCTTTTTATATATACTTATTTAGTACTTTTTTGGTGCTGGCGATTAAACTCAGTTATATTATACCTCAGAGCTACACTCCCAGCCCAAATTTATTTCTTTTTATTTTGAAACAAGTTCTAAATTACTGAGGCTGGCCTTGAACCTGCAAGCCTCCTGTCTTAGCTTCCCAATTACTGGTTTTACAGGTGTGCATTTCCATACCTAGCTGTATTTAATATATTTTTTGTGGCACTAGGGATTAAACTCAGGGGCATTTTAAAGTCCTGAGCTATATCCACAGCCCTTTTATTTTTTTTTTATTTTTAAATAGGATCTTGCTAAGTTTCTAAGGGTCTCACTAAGTTGCTGAGGCTGGCCTTAAACATGTGATCCTCCTGTCTCAGGTTCCCAAGCACTGGGAATTACAGTTTTTGCCTTAATATATTTTTATAGTCAGAGAAAATATAAACTTAATTTTAAGAAAGATTAATTTAAATGATCACAAAGTAAGACTGTAAGGGGTTAAAAAGAAATATTTAGTGTACTGTATCTTTTTTACATCCATTAATAATATAATAATTTATCTCTACATTCATCTGTTTTAAACATGTATAAACTGTAGCAAACTGAGATAATGAAGCTAACATCATACAAATGCTTAGAATAACAGGTAGAACCAAATCAATACTTCCAATAAATTTTAAATTAACAAGGCTCTAATAAAATAAAAACCTGCCTAGCCTAAAAACCTGATAGAATAGCTTTCACAGCACTCACATTAGCTTCCTGTTAAAGTCTTTAATTCTGTTAATATTTACAGCTGCTGAAGCATAAAGCATCCCAATGAATAAAATAGCATTATACAGTTCCCCAAACAGTCACCTTTGACAAGAAAACAAATCAGCCCAATTTAATAGAAATTAGTAGCTTTCTGTTTTGTAAAGATAATATGGAACCTTTATTGCGTTTGTTCTAATTGACATTTATGCTTATAATTCCCCCAGAGAAGCTGTTTTGTTAACTTATTATGAAATGCTGCAGGTTCTAGGGATATGGTGGAATTTGCAAATGCTTTAGAGCCTAAGTGGTTTTGAATGCTGCTGGCTCAGTAATCTACTCACTGGGTGACCATGACCACATTAGTTGACCTACATGAAATTGGTTTATTCACCTATGAAATAGAATTGTATTGTAATTGTAACTTATTGGATTATTGTATGCACTAAATGAGGAAGCATTTGATTTGTAGTGAGAGAATTTCTTATCTAATGATTATCTAATATTGTTAAGGGTAGAACAGGAAAGGGGGAAGGAAAATTAAAACAGACTTGGGAGCCAGGCATAGCAAGACATGCCTATAATCCCAGTGCTTGGAAGGCTGAGTCAGGAAAATCTTGGGTTCAAAACCAGCTTCAGCAACTTAGTGAGGGTCTTCGCAACTTAGTGAGATCCTGTTTCAAAATAAAAAAAAAATAGGGCTGGGGGCGTAGCTCAGAGATAGAATTCCCCTGCATTCAATCGCTTGTAAGACACACATACACATAAAACTGAATTGGGTAATTGACTTGTTTATGGATTTTTTCCCTTCAAATGATTTTCTCATATGTAGAAAATATAAGATTAGTGTTTAGATAATAATACATTGCTTTGAATCTTAGATGCCAGTGATTATAAAATGTTCCTCAATTTTAGAGATTTCAAAATTTGATAAAATGTGAGACTTAGAATTGATGATTTGGGCTAACAGTCAATATATATTGAACACTTATAGTAGGTACTGTGCTAAATGTTATATACATATTAACTTATTTATGCTTCATTTTAAAAAAATCAAGAGATCTAGGCATGGTGGTGCATGCTTGTAATCCCAGTACTTGGGAGGTTGAGACAGGAGGATAGCAGGTTGCGGCCTATCTCAGCTGCTTAGTGAGGCCTTCCACAACTTAGTGAGACCTTGTTTCAAAATAAAGAATAAAAATATAGCTGGGGGTGTAGCTCCAAGTACCACAAACAAATGAAAAATCAAAAAGTCAAGTAACTACTACTGTTATCTCTTTTTTGCAGAGATTAAATAATATTTCCAAGAGCATCCAGGTATTTCTTACAACTGAGACATTAGAGAGGAGGCCTGGGCACTGAATGTACCTATACTAAGCCATGATCATGAATAGGAGGAGATGTGGCCTCGTACAAAGGAGTCAATGGCAAGGCCATTGGAGAAGGCAAAACTGAGAAATGGAAAGTGGAATCATTTCTTTGTTGTGCACCATGCTCAAGTGCCTATAAAATGGCCCACATATTTTTGATAAATGTATAGTGTTAGAGAGTTCTGAAATAAATGTTATCTTGTGAGTTTAAGAGACTTGCAACTGGGAATAAAATATTAAAATTATCTCAGTGAAGACAAACTGAAAAATAAAAATCTTAGTGAGAGGCAGTTGTCAAACCCTTGATAATCCCTGATCGGTTTACCATGTCTATAGTTTTTCCTTTTGTAGAATATTAAATAAATTAAGTCAGAGAAGAAGTAATTTCCAGGTTGGTTTCTTTCACTTAGCAATACAATATGCAATTAAGAATCACTGTGCCTTTTTTTTTTTTGGCTTGATAGCTCATCCTTTTTATCATTCAATATTATTCCATTGTATAAATGTTCCTTGGCTTATTCATCCATTCACCTACCAAAGGATGTCTTGGTTGCTTTTACATAGTGCTATCTATACATCTTGTATTATGGCCATTTCAAAGTATCTTCATGTTTCTGAATTTGCACTCATTTCTTCTATGCCATTGCCTATGTAGTTTATTTTTCTCTGTCTAGAATCTCCCATATATATCCCTTCACTTTATTGCATACCTCACCTGCAACAAGATCATATTTGGTCTCCTTCCAATATTCTTCTACATTGTTTTTTATCAAGCTTCAGTGTGCATTAGTGACCTGCAGATTTTTTATAAATGCAAGGCTTGATTTAGTAGGTCTAAGAGCCTGAGATTTTTGCGTTTCTAACAAGTGCCCAGGGGATACATGCCACACTGCTATAATTGTCATTTTTCTTGGCTAGCTCTAGTAGACAAGGGGCTATTTGAAAGGAGTAAAGTATATATATGCACATTGGGCATAATGACATCTCTACTTAGAATGCCTTTTACAACCTTGTACGAAATTGGATTTTCAGGCATTATTTCCCTCCCTCCCTTCCTTCCTATTGAACCCAGGGGCATTCTACCGCCGAGTTCCACTCCCAGCACTTTTTTTCCATTTTTGTTTGTTTGTTTTGAAACAGTGTTTACTAAGTTGCTGAGAGTCTCACTAAGTTGCTAAAGCTGTACTTAAACCTGAGATCCTCCTGTCTCAGCCTCTTAAGTACTGAGATTATAGGACTGCAGTTCCACACTCAGCTCCTACCACCTATTTCTTTAAGTACAGATATTATTACTTGTCACACACTATTTTCAATATAGATACCTTACATAAATAAAATATATTAATTAATTTAAAAGTTGTAAACTCTAACTGGGAAAGTTGATAGGACACAGGTACTGATTACTCATCCATGCATATATGTGGATATATCATAACTCCCAGAGTCATGCCCCAAAAAGAGAGATTATAAAGCAAAGTCTTAGTTCTCTATTTTAGAGGACAAACCAGTCCTATCATAATACCTAGTGAACACTTTCAAGAGAAGTACAATATGGGAAAATTAGTATCAGAATTTCCCTTGTCCTTCCTTATGGACACACAAATAGTGAATGGGCACACAAATAGTGAATGACCTCATAGAACTGAGTTTTCTGCCAGGTTTCTATATGACTCTCCAAATATACCCACAGAAGAAACACTACCCCAAAACACTTACCTAAGAAAGGAGGAAGTAGGAAATAACACTAAGGATAAAGAGTTACTTCGACATTGGATATATCCAAATGGTCTATCTCTTCTCAAGAAGGTAGAAAGGTTTTAAGTTCTATGTGCTGACAAGGTCACTGTTGGAAGCCATATGAGCAGCTGAAGTAGCAACTCAATACTCTCACTTTTCTGAATTATACATATTTCACAACTCTGGCTTCCTCACTTACTTTTTCTCACACTAACAGGATGAGTTAGTTTCTTCATTGACAAATACCTAACAACATTCCTTTCTGGGCAACTAAGACCTTTATTTTTATTTTTATTGTTTTTTTCATAGTGTAATATTTATTCCTTCAATTGTACATTTAAAGTACCATATATCTCTGATTAGAATGAGGCTATGGATATTGCACAAAAAAGAACACAGTTGAAATGACAGAAAAAAGCCAAAAGAAAAAAAAAAAACAAGGTCAGTGACATGTTGATTGAAACACAGAATTTGTAAAGACAGTTTTATGGGGCATGGTGGTGCATTCCTGTAAACTGAGTACTTGGGAGGCTGAGACAAGAAGATCACAGGTTCGAAACCAGCCTCAGCAACATAAGGAGACTCTCAGCAACCTAGTAAGACCTTGTTTCAAAAAATAATTTAAAAGGGCTGGAATTGTAGCTCAGAGGTAGAATGCCTTTGGGTTCGATTCCTAGTACGACAAAAATTTTTTCCCAAATCAGAGAAAAGTGGAGAAATACACTAAATATCCATTAGCTTTGGTCAAACCATTTTTATGGGCACCCACCATGTTAGAGATAGATGAAGGTATTGTTATTTTGGGTCTCCAGTGTTTGGCAAATACTTTGACCCTTAGTTGTGTGTCTAACTATTGTTTAGCATGTTATTTTACATAAATATACTAAATGAGGTTTGTAGAAATAAAGAAGCAAATAGCACTATCTCAGAAGTTCTATTCAATAAGACACTAAAATTGTCATAGATTCAAAGGACTTGTTTAGTTATCTTAGAGGATTCCATGTAGAAGTAATTAAGTTTCTTTCCACAATGCTATATTTCTATTTATGCATTTCATATATTTTCTTAAAGATTAATGTGTGTTTTAAGTGCTTAAAGTTCTTTTACTATGCCCATATCATGGGATGTAACATGACACATAAGAGGGATAAAATGAAATGTGTCTCAGTAACTGAAAACAACCCAAATATTAATCAGCAATTAACTGTTATTGATATGGCCTTGTCCCTATATTTAATTCCTTAATCCTTTATCTAAAATTTTGGCCACTATGAAAGTTCCCTGGTTAAACTTATTCCTAAGATTTTTCTTGTGAGCCTGTGTAAACTGTGAATAGGATTGCTTACTTGACTTTTTTTTCAGCAAGTTCATTATTGATGTATAAAACTGCTAGGTTTTGTGTCTTGATTTTTTTTTTTTTACGGTACTGGGGGTTGAACTCAGGGGCATTCTACCTCCGAGCTATACCCCCAGCCCTATTTTTTATTCTTTATTTTGAAACAGGATCTCACTAAGTTACGGAATGCCTCACTAGGTAGCTGAGGCTGACTGCGAACCGGATCCTCCTGTCTCAGCCTCCCAAATGCTAGGATTACAAGTGTGCGCCACCATTCCCGGCTTGTGTCTCGATTTTGTATACTGAAACTTTACTGAATTCATCATTTCCAACAACTTCTTGGTGGAGTCTTGTGGGTATTCTACATATAAAACCATGTATTCTGCAAATAAGGAACATTTGACTTCTTTCTAATTTGGTTGCCTTTTATTTCTTTCTCTTGTCTAATTGCTCTGGCTAAGACTCCAGTATTATGTCCAGTACTAAAAGTGGCTATCTTTTTTGGGTTCCAGATATAAGAGGAAACAGTTTTGGCTTTTCTCCATTTAGCAAGATGCTAGCTATGTGTTTGTTATATATAACCTTCAATGAGTTGAAGTATGTTCCTTTTATACCTAACGTCTTGAAGGTATTTATATCACAAAAAGATTGAGAATTTTATCAATTTTTTCTGCAATCTATAAAGGTGGGCATATGTTTTTGTCTTTCAATCAGCTAGTATGTTGTATTAAGTTTGTTTGTTTGTTTTGGGTAGGAAGGATTGAACCCAGGGACATTTTAGCTCTGTGCCATATCCCCAGCCCTATTTTTATTTTTTATTTTGAAACAAGGTCTTGCTAAGTTGCAGAGAGCCTCATTAAGTTGCTGAGGCTGGCCACGAACATTAGAACCTGTGATCCTCCTATCTCAGTCGGCCTCCCAATTACTGGGATTGCATATGTTGAATCATCCTTGAGTCTCTGGGATAAATCCCACTTGATCATGGTGAAAATATCAGAAATAAATTTAACCAAGGAAGTGAAAGAGCTAAAAAATAAGTATTATAAGATACCCGTGAAAGTAATTACAAGGGTACAAAAAAAAAAAAAAAGACATCTATCCCATGCTCACTCATGGATTAAAATAATATAGTTAAAAAATTCCCATACTACCCAAAGCAATCTACAGATTTAATGTAATCCCCATCAAAATATCCATGGCAACCAGCATAGTATCTCACTCCTATAATCCTAGCACTTGGGAGGCTGAGACAGGAGAGGATCACAGGTTCATGGCCAGTCTAGGCAAATTAGCAAGACCCTCAGCAACTTAGTGAGAACCTGTTTCAATTTTTAAAAAAAGGCTGAAGGTACAGCTCAGAGGTAGAATGGCCCTATGTTTAATTCCCAGTACCACAAAAAAAGGAAAGAAAAGAAAAAAGGAAGGGAGGGAGGAGAAGGAGGGAGAGAGGGAGGAAGGAAGGAAGGAAAGGAAGAAGGAAGGGAGGGAATGGGGGGAACTAGATATATAATATTCTATACCACAGTAGGGTAACTATTGTCTATATTACAAAATAACTAGAAGAAAAGTGTTTGAAGTTCCCTGACACATAGAAATAATGTATTTGAGGAGATGGAAATGATATTTACCCTGATTTGATGATTATATGTTGTACACAAGTATAAATTATCACACTATAGCCCATAAATAAGTACCAATATAATGTGTCAATTAAAATAAAAATTAAATAAAGATAAGTTGGTTAAACTGAAAAATAGTACTTTATTCATCAATACTTCTTTTATGGAACATGCATCTATTAAGAAATATTATTGCTATGAGATGTGTTAAAGAGCCAGTGTTGTCAATTTGTACATACTGAATGTGTTAGTTAGAGAATTTTCTAGTGATCATCTAAAAATGTTCTCAGAAGTGGTAACTTTGTTTAGCAAATCAACTTGAGACACTACACTGGAAGTCAAGAAATCTGGCTTCATCTTTTTGTACCATATTTGCTAATGGTATTCAAAACATATATCAGATTCTATTTTCCTTAGTTTATTTCCCCAATGTATAATAGCTATCAACTAAGTATAATCATTAAAATATACACAGTCTATGCTATATTTTGAATGCTTTTGTACCCATTAAAATCCCTTTTGAAAAATTTAATCCCCAATGCAGAAGTGTAGTCTTTAGAAGGTGATTGAATCACAAGAGTTCTGACCTCATGAGTAGGATTAGGTGTCCTTATATAAGGGCTTCACAGGGAACTTGGCTATTCTCTCTTTTCACCTCTTCCATCCTTTCTCCCCTGCAAGAACAAAGCATTCTTCTCCTTCAGAGGATGTAGCAAGCTGCTCACTAGATACCTGAACTTGCCAGTTCCTTGATCTTGGGCTTTTAGCCTTTAGAACTATGAGAAATCAATTTCTGTTCTTTATAAATTACCCAGTCTCAGGTATTTTAATAATATTATGCTAAATGAGTTCATCTCATCTCAGGAAATCAAGTATTGTATGTTTTTCTTATCTGTAGACGCTAGAGAGATAATGGGAAACAAAAGGGACCTCAGTCAAATGCGGAAAGAGACCAGTAGAATAATGGAAAAGGACTGTGGGAGGGAGGTGGGGAGGGGAAAAAAGAGAGCTGATGAAAGAAATAGTTCAAACAATGATGTGTTCACATATATATGAAGGTATCAACACCAATGTCACTTATATGTATAGGAAGGGGACAGATTAGGGTGAGATTTGGAGGGAAATACATCAAGTGCTAATGTGCATGTACGTTCATATCACATTGAACCTCGCTATGATGTATAATCACAATGCACCAAGAAAAGTATGAAAAAACACTATGATTATGGGTTTTTATTAAAACTAAAATGATCAATTATATTTATTAATAAAGTAGACATTATCCAAAGATGTGAACTTAAGAAATGCTAGTAACAATTATTTGCAAACAATGGAACACAATTCACTCAATTAATGTAATATAGAAGGTGATGTTACTCAGAAGAATGATTCATATATGATTATTCAGTGTAAGAATATAAGGTAATATGCAATTATATATGTGCCTATTATAATAGTTTCTTAGAAATGTAATAAAATCTGTAGTACTTACAAATGACACACTAATATATAGATGATAACCTCATTAAATTGTCCCACATTCTCATACACCTATACTTACTAGCTACACTTAGCTACAACCAATAGAAATTGCCGTGCAAGTGACAGAAACATTCTTCAAAGCAGAAAAAGGCAGCTTTCTCATCTAATTTTAAGAATCAGCAATACCAAGTATTATACATATTCAAAGACACCAGGAAAATTGTGGCTAACCCATACATCTTTAAACTTCAAAGCCCTGAAATTCTGAAAATATGCATTCTACCCTCACTAATGAAATTATAATTTTGTCTTCTAAATATCAAACATTTTTGAAGAAAATATATGTTTAATTGATAAACAATAATACAATGGTTGAGTTTTTATATTCTGTGGAAAGTTTTGACTGTTACTTAGTATAGGTAACATTGAAAATTTATCTCTTGTTTTTTACATATATTATATGCTTAATAAATGTTTTTAAAATTAATTTAGTAAACCATTACTTGCCTGCTTTATGCCTGACTTAATTCTATGAAGGAAAGCAGAAAAATTATCTAAAGGATAATCCTTGACATTAAACTCCAGAGGCAGATACTTTTGCAACAAAATGGATTAGTCAGGCAACACATACAGAATTCTGAAAAAAATGAATTCTTCTGGGATGGGTGTCAGAAGAAACAGTAATTGATTTGGACCTTAGAGTATCACTGGATAGATTTTTGAAGGCTGAATCATAGTTGAAGTAAATGTAATAATTCTAGTACATATTCAGACTAATTTCCGGTTCTAAAACATTTCTCTTTTGATGCTAGCTAGAAAAATAGTGATTCACCTTAATTCTTTGTAATTTTGCTTTTTTCATCATTCAACTTTGCAAGGAGCACTTACCTACCTCTAATTAGAAGAGCCATAACTCTTTATTTTGAAATTTAACTTTGGTAAAATATACATAACACAAAATTTACATCTTAGCCATTTCTAAATGTACAGTTCAGTAGTGTTAGGTACATTCACATTGTTCTGTAACCAATCTCCAGAACTCTTTTAATTGTGCAAAACTAAAACTTGATAGTCATTAAACAGCAACTCTCCATTATCCCCTCCTCCAGCCCTGGAAATCATCATTCTACTTTCTGTCTCTGTGATTTGACTACTCTAAGAGCCTCTTATGAAAGGAATCAGAGTATTTTCCTTTATTTACTTAGCATATGCCCTCAAGGATTATCCATGCTGCAGCATGTATCTGAATTTCCTTTCATTCTAAAGTATATATCACATTTTGTTTATTCATTCATCCATCAATGGATTGCTTCTCTCTTTTAGCTCTTGTGAAAAACACTGCTATGAACACAGGTATATAAATATCTCTTCCAGATTTGGCTTTCAGTTCTTTTAGGTATATATCCATCAATCAAATTGCTGCATGGAATGGTAATTCTATTTATACAGTTTTAAGGAACTGCCATAAAGTTTTCTGTAGTGGCCATATCATTTTATATTTCTACCAACAGGGATTCTAATTTATTCCCATCCTTACCAACACATTTTTTTTGTAATGCAGATTGAACCTAGGGTTACTCTACCACTGAAATATATCCTCAGCTTTTTTGTGGTTGTTTTATTTTATCTTGAGACAAGGTTTTGCTAAGTTGCCCAAGCTACCTTTAAACTTACAGTCTTTCTGCTTTAGCCTCCTGAGTTGCTAGGATTACAGGTGTGAACCATGATACCCTGCTCTGGTTTATTTCTTCATTTTTAAAAATATCTATCCTAATGGGTGTCAAGTGGTATTTCAATGTGGTTTTGATTTGTATTTCCATAATTTTTATAACATTGTGCATATTTTTATGAGTCTTTTGTACATTTGTAAATGTTCTTTGGGGAAATGTCTATAAAAACTCTGCCCATTTTCTAGTTGGGTTGTTTGGTCTTGTTGAGTTGTTGGGGCTCTTCATGTACTCTCTATATTAAGCCCTTATCACACATATAACATACAAATATTTTCTCCCATTCTGTAGATTTTTGTTGCACTGACTGTGCCCTTTAATACACAAAATTTTCATTATGATGTAGTTTAATTTACTTATATTTTCTTTTGTTGTATTTTTGGTGTTATATCCAAGAAATCATTGCCAAATCCAATGAAATGAAGCTTTTCCCTTACCTTTTTTCTAAGAGCTTTATAGTTTTAGCTCTTACATATAGGTCTGTGATATATTTTGAATTAACTTTTGTGTATTGGGTAGAATAAGATAAAGGTTCAGCTTTTTTAGTTTATATATGGATGTTCGTTTTTCCCAATACTATTTGTTTAAAAGACTTTTCCCCCACTGAATGGTCTTGGAATCCCTCACAGAAGTCATTTGATCGTATATGTGAGAACTTAATTTTAGACTATATTTTATTTCACTGGTTTATATGGCTATATTTATGCCAATATCACACTTTTTATTATTACAGTTCTTTGGTAATCATTCATATTTTACTTAGAAATATTCCTGGTAGAACTTATATAGGAGCTGAAATATCCTGTCCACTCTAATAGTTGTAGTCAGGTTTGCCTCTAATGGGAGGAATCATTATCAATTTGAATTGAATCTATTTGTAGTTTATATAAATACAAGTTTCTCTCTTATTGTAATGTAATATTACTCTATTATTTGCTTCCATTTTTGTCTTATATTTGGATCCTAAGTAGTTCATTTTTGTTAGTATTGGTAGTGAATTAGTCGTAAAAATGAATCCTACTTTCATTACCTAAAGTTGTAGCCTGTGTGATCTCCTACAAGCTCCAGGTGTTTTCACACACAAATTATAAAAAGCTTTTAAAAATAAATGACACTGATTATACATATTCTCTTTAAGAAAATGCAACAGGAGGGAATACTTCACAATACATTTTAAGAAGCTTCTTTTACCCTGATATCCAAACCAAAAGAAAAGAAAGAAAAAGAAAAATACAAACTGATATCATTCATGAAAATGCAAAGATTCCCAACAAAATATTCATGAATATAATTCACAAGTATATAAAAGAATTACACACTATAACCAATTGGGATTTATTTTAGGGATACAAGATTGTTTCAATATATGGAAATCAATGTAATCTACTACATTAACAGTCTAAAGAAGAAGGCATATGCTCATATCAATGAATAAAAAGAAAACATTGACTTGAACACTGAAATTAAG
This sequence comes from Graphiurus murinus, assembly GCA_004027655.1. Taxonomy (NCBI): domain Eukaryota; kingdom Metazoa; phylum Chordata; class Mammalia; order Rodentia; family Gliridae; genus Graphiurus; species Graphiurus murinus. Next base: position 27,113 of record PVLC010003778.1, read on the forward strand.
AGTACAATACCATTTATAATAGCTTAAAAAGAGAAATACTAAAGTGAAATCTAAAAAAAATGTGCAGAACTTCTATGATGTAAACAAAACAACCCTGAGGAAGTAAATTATATTAGAAATAAATGGAGATATATCATCTTCAAGGATTTGAAGACTGAGCATAGCAAAATTGTCAACTCTCCCTTAAATAATATACATTTCATTCGATGTCTATCAAGTCACAGGAAGGATTTTTGAATATGTAGATAAGATCATTCTAAAATGTATATGGAAAATGCATAACAGCTAAAGCTACTTTGAAAACAAATAAAAATGTGGGAAGAATCAGTCAACTCTATTTCAAGACATCACATAGTTATAGTTAATAAGGAATCAGTAGTGTAGGTCACAGATATCAACATAAAATGGTAGAGAATTCATAAATAGACCAACATAAATATATTGATTTTTGATAAAGGTGGAAGATCAATTCAATGGAGGAAAAATAGTCTTTTCACAAATGCTACCAGAGCAATCAGATATTTGGATAACCATTGGCCAAACAAGGAAAAAGGTAACTCTCAATCTAATTCTCTCATTATTTTATACAAAAATATGCCCTATACGACGACATTAAGATCATGGACTTAAATGTAAAATTCTAAAACTTTTAAAAACACAATAGGAGAAAATATTCAAGATTTGGGAGTAAGCCGGGCGTGGTGGTGCACGCTTGTAATCCCAGCATTCCGGAGGCTGAGACCGGAGGATCCGGGTTCGCGGCCAGCCTCAGCTACCTAGTGAGGCACTCCGCAACCTAGTGAGACCCGGTTTCAAAATAAAGAATAAAAAATGGGGCTGGGGGTGTAGCTCGGAGGTAGAATGCCCCTGAGTTCAATCCCCAGTACCAAAAAAAAAAAAAAAAGATTTGGGAGTAGGCAAAATATTCACAGACTTGACATCAAAAATATTATGCATAGAAGGAAAAGCTGACCAATTGTCCATTCTCAAATTAACTTTTACTTTATGAAATACAGTGACAATATAAATAGAAAAGTGACAGAATTGAAGGAAACATTTGCAAATCACATACCTAAGAAAGGACTAGTATTTAGAATATATGAAGAATTCACAAAACTCAGCAGTCAAAAAGCAAACAATGCAATCAGAACATGAGAAAAAATTTCACAGAAGATACACAGATGGCAAATAAACACATGAAACAGTATCTGCATCTGTTAGTGAAATGCAAATTAAAACCACAAAAGTATATTACTATACATGTACCAGAATGGCTAAAATTAAAAAAATATTCACAGTGCCAAATGATGGCAAAGATGTGGAGAAACAAGATCACTTCTACATTGATGATGTGCATGTGAAATGCTATAGCCAGTCTGGAAGAATAGTTTAGAATTATCTTTAAGAAAACTCAACACAAGACTATTTACATGACCTACATGACTCCTATACATTTATACCAAATAAATTAATACTTATAGTTACACAGAATATATATATATTATATATATATGTTATATATATTATTATATATTATATATATATATATAAAACAATGGAGTGCTATTAAGTCCTAACAATGAAAAATATCCTGTGCTTTGCAACATGGGTGAACATAAAGGGCCAAGATAAATAAGCCATGTACAGAAAGACAAATATCACATAATCTCACTAATATGTGGAATGTAAAAATTCAAACTCACAGAAGCAAAATGTAGAATGATAGTTACCAGAGGCTGGAGGTAGGGATGGGTAGGAGACATTGGTAAAAGGATACAAACTTTCAGTTAGATAGGAAGAAAACGCTCATGAGAACATTGATCATAGTGGCTATAGTTAATAACAACATGCTATAAAATTGCAAAGAGAGGTTTTAAGTGTTCTCAATATGAAAAAAATGTGTGAAGTAATGAATTAGCTAGATTTATTCCTTCAACAGGGTACATATATATATATATAAAATAATCATATAAATCATAAATATGTACAGTTTTATCCATTAAAAATAAAGTTACTTGGACAACATGGATATAGAAGCCTTATTGCTTTATTGGTAACAGACAAGAATTGGAACCAAACCATATGATGTTGAATGAGTGAATGGTTAAATAAACTGATATATCCATGCCAGGAAATACTTCTCAGCAAAAAAAAAAAAAAGGAACAGACTATTGATGCATGGAGCAACTTGCCTGATTCTCAAAAAGAATTTTGTTGTGTGACAAAAGGCAATCCTGAAGGTTATGATTAGAAATTGCCAAGGCTTAAGGATGTATTGAGGGTAGGAGGAAAATGTGCATGGCTATACAAGAGCAATAGGAGGGATCCCTGTGGTGATGGAAGTTAATGCTCTATGTCTCCACTGTGTCAATATCCTGGTTGAGATATTGTGTTATTATCTTGAAAGATGTTACCATAGGAGGACCTGAATAAATGATACAGAGTATCTCTGCTTTATTCTTTTAATATAATTTTATTGGTGCATTATAATTACATAGTATAATGAGGTATAGAGTAACAGGGATATACATGCACACACACTTCGTGTGTTTCCCTCTGAATCTCATCTTGCTCCCTCCCCTTCCCTATCATTGAGATTAGTACTGATAATTTCATATATGTGCATAGCATTATTTAAACTGTTACCTTCATTACATCTCAATTCCCCCTTCTCTCTTCTCTAATCTCCTTCACTGCTCCAATAGAGTCTCTACTCCTTTATCTGAGGTCTCTTTTGTTATCCAATTTCTCTCTAGCTTCCACATATGAGAGAAAAATACAACTGTTCACTTTCTGAGACTTAGTATAATATTCTCGAGTTCCATCCATTTTCCCACAAATGACATACTTTTGTTCTTCTTTATGGCTGAGTAAAATTCTATTGTGTACATATACACATTCATCTGTTGATGGATACCTAGGTCAGTCTCATAGTTTGGCTATTGTGAATTGTCCTGCTATAAATATGAATATGCATGTATCGCTATCTGCTCTATTTCTTTTTTTTGTGTGTGTGTGGTACTGGGGATTGAACCCAGAGGCATTCTATCTTCAAGCTAGACCCTCCAGCCCAATTTTATTTCTTATTTTGGAAACAGGGTCTAGCTAAGTGATGAAAGTCTCACTACTTGCTGAGGCTGTCCATGAACCTGTGATCCTCCTGTCTCAGTCTCCCAAGTACTAGGATTACAAGCATGCCCCACCACACCCAACTTGCTCTATTTCTTAAAATTACATATCAATACATAATTTTTCCTAAAATGAAAAATTTAATTAAAAGAACAACCAAAATTATGAACAAATCAGATTGACCCTTTAAAACATAAAAAACACAAAAATCAATATATTGTTCTTTGTGAAGCATAAATTTCACTTAGTCTTTTGGGCAACCATTAAAAAGGAAGGAAATATGACCTTTTATATAATTATCTTTATAAAGAAGAAGGAAATATATTAAGGACCTTATCTGAAGATACAACACGGTTCGTCAAACTAGATTTTATAATGATTAGTTAGATTTTTGAATTCCATCAATAAAATTAAAATCTTAGATCATGTACTCATATGCAAAAATGATGAATTAAGCATGAGATCATGAGCTAAGCCATTGATTCTTTTGACAATGTATAGGGTGAATTGACAGAAACTAAGATAAAATAAGAAAGATTTTGAAAGACTGAATCCAGCAATGCCAGAAACTCATCCATGAATTTAAAGCTAAGCGAACTTACTGATCACTTCCGCATTCGTTATTATTTTTCATCCACTTTCTCATACTTACAACTAAGGTACCTATGGTTATTATATATAATTTCCTCTCATAAGGATTTAGATAACACCTATAAAGAATCAGAATGGTAGATGACATAGGGGGAATACCCAGCAAATATTTGCTATTATAATCTCAAGATTTTTATGAGTTATTTGGACATTTATTCTATCTTTCGTTCAAATATTTATAGAACACATGCATCTATTCGAGTCATAATTCGAGTCAATGAAAGGTTTCTGAGTGTATAAAGAGGATGTAACTTGGGGGAAGTGTTTCCTTGCTGTTTTTAAGAGGATACCAAAGAAGATCAAGGAATATTTCTTTGGACATTGTTGCATTTGAATGTGATGCTTGGAAATGTGGCAGCCATCTTACTATTATGAGGGGAAATATCCTGAAGACCTCCTTGAAACAGAAAGGAAAGCAAAAGAAAAACCCAGATCATTATAGGACTCATTGAGCCTCTGAATTAACATGCCTTAGAGCTGCCCCACCACTAATCTTTTTGGTTAGTGAAATAAAATCATCCCTGAAATTTATTAGAGTATATTTTTGTTCTATCTCCTGTCAAAGGCAGCTAAGTTGATAGACCAGTTTGAGAATGGAACCATTCTGCCTTCTTTCATCAGCTGTTTGTAGACTACTGAGTTAATAATATGTGGTTAGTTTTCATTCAAGAATTTTGATATAAAACATTTGAGTTTTAAATTAAGTGATTTGTTTTCTTTCAACAATAGGTGAAATAACAAGACATTGGGGTCCATAAATAAAGCATTATTAATAACTTGGTCTGGTATTGGACTATCTCCACAAAGCAGGCCAGGGAAATTCGCTCTTGGTAGTTCAGGTTTTATCTATTCTTTTTTCAGTAACTCACTATCAGAGACAGAATTGTTGATTAAAAATAAAATGAATTCTGTCTTTAACAAGATCAGAGGCACTAACTAAAAATGATGCCAGGAACATCCAAAGCAAATAAACACTATTTAGATGTGTGGTTCACCAGAAAAATACGAACAAAGAAGAGTTTGGCATGTTTATTTCTAACTTTTAAAAAGTTATAATGGAAAATAAAACCATTAAAGTAAGATCAAATTTAGAGCCTGCAGAACACCATCTTTTTTTCATCTCAGCTTAGAACACTAAATCAAAAATGACAATTACTTTTGCCTGTGCTTATCTCAAAGACAGCAAGTAATGTGACTGGATGTAAGCTTATTCACCCTCATGATTGCAAATCCAAGATTCAGAGATGTTGTACTATCTTATGCATTTGGCTCTCCTTAAGGTGGTAGTCTATTCAATTTAATAAACTCAGATCTAATATCTACTTAGGTCAAATCTATGTCCTAAGTTCTTTTTATGTCCTAAGTTCTTGAGGGGCAGGAAGGAGGATGGGAATGAGGCAAAAGAGGAACAGGCAATTGGTGGATGAAAAAACCACTTCAAAGTTGTCTGGAAAGCTAATTAGAATGTTAGTTTCTGATGCTCTTTAATGCTGTATCTAAACAAAACATCAAAGAGCAAAGAGAGATGGAAAACTATCTTTAGCAAGGAAGCAGGAAAAACCTCACAGAAAATACAGCACTTGAACCTGGGGAAAATATGTAGAGTTGCAGCAAGTCAAAACAGAAGTGAGCTCTCCTGTCTGAGAAAGACCTGAAAGGTTATGCTTGGGAAATTATATTCAAAATCTCATGGTCTAACAAACAGTGTGTCTCAAAGTTGGCTACACATCTGAATCACCTGGGGAAACTTACAAATCAAATGTCCAATTTATGTCCCACAGAAGAATCTCTTGGGAGGAAATCAGGCATCAGGATATTATAAAACTCTGCCTGATTTTAACATGTGCCCAAGATCAAGATTCTCTGGACTATAAAGAGCTCCCTGTCCTAACCTCCACCCTCTGCTCAACACTTAGCACCCCCCATTACTATCACTCACCTGCTCCAGACAAATGGAATTTCTTTCTCTGTGAAAATAAGCTTTTATTTCCCTTCTTGGGAGCTTTGCACATGCTGCTTTCTCTACAAGAATGTTTTCCCTCCCAAACCTTCTTTCACTGACTAATTACTCTAATATTTTGGGACCACAATATCAATTCTTCTGAAAGTTTTTTAAAACCTACATCAAAATTAGATCTGCTGATAAATCCCCACAGTATCCCCTTCAGTTTCTTCTTAACACTTAGAACAATCTACAATTATAAATGTATTTATGTGGTTGTTAGTTCAAGTCTTTCTTGCCTCTAACTTTAAGGACCATGACACTAGGAAGTACGTGGATTTCATTCGTTCATTTATCACTAATTGCTAAAACCATGTCTAAGCGATATTAAGTGTTAATTAAAACTTGCAGTGTGAATGAATACACGAATGAACATATGAATGAATGAATTGGATATTTCAGAGCACAGGATGAAACATACAAGCTATCTATTATAGCATGTACAGGTACTACATTATGAGAGTGAACATTCCCCCACCCCATGTAAAATATTGCCAACCTACGCAATTCTCTCCCTTGCTTTATTTTTCTTCACAATAGTCAACACTACTGACATACTTATGTATCTTTTATATTATTTAACATCTATCTCCTTCTATTAGAGTTGAAGCCTATAAGTATGGGCCTTGTATTTTTGTATACTACTAGATCCAAAATAATATCTGGCACATACTAGGTGTTCAATAAATATGCATTAAATAAATTATGTGAGATGTATGAGTTAGGATGGCCAAACATCTAGATTTGCTTGGAACTGATTTGGGACATTTGTCAGTAAAACCTGGAAAGTGTAGGAAAACTAGGATATGTTGGTCACTTTAGATTGCATGTTTGGAAAGGTTGAGGTATTCAGGGAGCTGGACAAAAAAGAAAGGATCCAGGTTAAAAGAAGAATGTATAAAACCATGGAAGGTATTAGGGATATGTGTGTATATTTGGAGAAGGGGGAATCAATTACACTATGGAAATTACATATAGATGAGAGAAGTGTAGACAATCATTTTGATGAATTTTTCCCATTAGCCCTCTAAGACATGGCAATGAGGACCCAGGAAAGAAAAAGGGGCTAGAATGCAAAAGGATACACTGAGAGATAAGATAAGCAATGGCTGAAGGTCAGGGCTGAAGGAGAGAAAATTATTTGGTGAGTTACTTCCTTCTGTGATTGGGCTGGTGAGGGCAGTAAGATTTGACAGTGTTGCAGAATTGGGTATGAAGCTCAGAGCTGTGAGGCTGGGTGATTTATCTGAGCTCTGAGAAATTGGAAGTGTCACACTGGTGATGTTAAAGAGTGACTCAGGTACCTGAGCAAGGCTGGATTGAGATTTCCTCAGAGGCATTTACTTATCTATCTCTTTGCAATACATAGGATTCTGAAAAAGATATGGCTGAGTGTGTGGGCTTTTCTCCCTCTATGTTTCTGATTTATTCAAGGCAATTTCCCAATGCCATCTCTACAACAACTAAAACTCATTTTATGAATTTTTTGGTACAAAGAAATGAGGATTATCTATGTGTCTGATATATTCAAAAAAACTACTGAAAAATGTTTCAACCAAAGAGGTTATTTGAATAGTTCTAAATGTTCTATTTTTATGCATTACAATTTCAAAGAAGCCTCTGTGTGTGTGTGTGTGTGTGTGTGTGTGTGTGTGTGTGTGTGTGTGTGAGAGAGAGAGAGAGAGAGAGAGAGAGAGAGAGAGAGAGAGAGAGAGAGAGAGAGAGAGAGAGAGAGAGAATTCTGATCAGCTCTTACAGTAAGTTTCTATGATGTTGTTTTACTTCTTTACCAATTGGTTCCCTCTCAAAGTTAATAAAAATTGCCTTTCCACATTAGAAAATATTATTGTTTAAATAAGAATTTTGAGTGTATATTTTTGTGTAGATATATATGCATGTGCATATGAAAAGAGAAATAAAGAAGGTATGTCACATTGAGTTTACAAGATCTGGTAGATTACATTACTAGCTCCAATTACTTCCTCTCTGATTCAAAGACACTTTCCATGCAATTTTACAGTTCTTCCTGACAAAAAATGAAGTTCATTTATATACTCCTTGATTTGGGGTTAGATCATATTACTTTTTTGGCCAAGGGAATAGTAGCAGAAATGTGTCCAAAAGCTAGATATGATCCTTTATGATTGGACTTTCTCTCTTGCCTATCTGCCATTACTATACAAAAACATGCCTGGACTAGCCTGATCATCTCAGGAGAAAAAAAGAAAGATACTCTTGTGCTCCAGAAAATCACAAGAGTCAAGCTTAGCTTAGATTAACCAGCCTACAGCCTTTCCTCAAACGTACAAGAATATGAGAAATAAATGCTTATCATTATATATCACCAAGGTCTGTGTGGTTAGTTGTTATGCAGCATATTGTTATAATAGTTGACTATTCAAGAAAACTAAATATAGTGGTTTTAAGAAGGAGTCAATAATTTATACTAATCAAATAAAAAACTCTAGATGTTTAGAATGCATATGAAAGAAAAGAATAAGAAGCAGTAATTTGGATGTATTTTCATGTATCAGCTGCATTTTGTAGAAATGCAAGTAACTTCCAAAATGTATTTCTTGACAGCTTAGAGCATTACAAATTCAATTTATTTGGAGTAAAAAGTTATAGAAAAGATTTCTGTGAAGGATTTTAATTTTAATGAGAAAATAGGAATACTCAGTAACCAAACCTCTAAGATGGAATTAGAGGCAGTTCCCTGTACATAACTCATTTGCTTATCAGGTATGTGTCAACAAAATCCTTTCAATTTCATCTAGGAATTTCCTTTTCTCCATTTCTCTCCCTCCTTGCTCAACTGACCTTACTAAAATATGGGTAACCTTTCCTCCAGAGTCATGAATTCCCACATAAATCACCTGAGTCTGGTATGTGTCAATAAGACTTGTAGTGGTAAAAATAGAAGCAGTCATAGTTGAAGGAAGGGATCCAGTAGTAAAAATAAATACCCCTGATTACCAGTCCTCATTTCTTTTCATTAGTACTTATAAGTTTCCCTGTTAATTTGGCTTCATAATTCCTATCTTGTCACACTTTTCTCTATCCAACCCCTGTTGCTCCTATCCTGGCCTCTTGTTTTTCCAGACCGTACTCTTTATTAGTCCATATTCCAAACTATGGAAACTATCCTATGAGGTTTAGAACTGGGATAAAGATAAGAGCATCCTCCTATTGCAGGTGATGTTGAGAAATTTTCAAAATGAAACTCAAATTTACTTTCCCATAGACCACCATAGGTAAATAACTAATATCCAGGTACTATTTGGGTATTTGTTCCTTAAGGCAGAAAAAAAGTATTAAAGTAACATATTGGTACTCAGATACATTTTTATGATATGCTATGAAAACAGAACACAGAATTTTTCACAAAGGCAAAAAAAATGACAGCTTTCTATGAAGATCTAGGTTACTCACATCCCAAGGACTCAGTTTAGCATGTCCCCAGCCCAAAGTTTACATGAGCCTTCTCTGCCATAGACAACTGAAAGATGAGAAAACTTGAATGCTATGAGATGTTATCTTTGTGAGGACAGCTTTTAATTTACCTATACTTTCAGCAGAGAGCATATCACAATTAGTAAATAGTATAATTGTAATCTATATAACATAGATAACAGGAAATATCTTATGCTACAGATCTAGAGCATACATTGGCTTCTATTTAAACACAAACATTATATGAGGATTGTTTCAGTCAGCATTCTCACCACTGTAACCCAAAAAACCTGACAAAGATAACAGAGAAAAAGGAATATCTACTTGCTCACAGTTCTGAAGATTTCGGGGGTTTAGTTCATGTTAGGCTGGCAGAAGTCTGCAGAGCTCAGGGCATTGCATGGGAAGCAGAGAGAAGACTGCAAGAGCTCTGTTCTCATATCATGGAGGCCAGAAGCAAGAGAGGAAGGATCATATATAATCTCAAGGCCACGCTTCCAGGGACCCCTCCTCAGCAACCAAGCCCTGTCTCCATGAGGTCTAGGGGGACATTATCAATCTAAACCATAACAAGGATGTTAACTGGAATTTTTTAAAGGATAAAATATTTTCCTATGCCATGAATATGTATTTCCCTTTATATTCTGTTTTAGTCAGGCGAGATTTTAAATTCTGAAAATTTATCAATTCTAATTAAATTTGTATCAATGACATCCACATTTATCAAAGTGAATTCCTCCAACTACAGCTATCATCTACTGCCTCATACAATACTAAGCTGAATATCAGTATGCAACTGACATACTCTGATTATTTTCCAAAATGCATTTCAATAAAATAACTTACAAACTAAAGGAAATAGATAAAGGCAAGCCCATTTTGTAGGTTCATGCCATCTCCATGTTTGTATAACTCTCTGGTCTTTGACTCAATTGGTTCTAAAGTATGAGTGAGAATACAAAGTTATTACTGGTAAGTAATATTTTCAAAGTTCGAAGATTTCAATTCTAAGTTGATTCTTGTTGATTGGGTAAAAATTGTTATTTTTCTTTCTCATTGTGAACTCTATTGGTAGACAAAAGTAAAATCAAATTTCCTTATGTATGAGGAGAAACAACACGTGCTATGATGTCAGAGATTATGGACCATGAATTCCTTGAGATCAAAACATTTATGCTTTCAGAATATTGCAAAAAAAAAGAAATTCTGTGAAAAAACTATTTTCCATGATAGTAATTTGTTAACTATCTTTGAATTTTAGAGGATTCTCTAATTTAACTGGCTCTTTTCACCAATCTCTGGTGCACCAGAGTTTCCAAGAACTTTCAGATTATAAAAAGGTAGACCTAATATATTCCTCTATGCATTGCAAATACTACTTTACTTCCTAGAATAGTTCTATGCTCTTTGGTAGTTGAATCACTTGATATTTCACTGTTGGCACTACATCCAGGGTTCCTTTTAGAGCACCCACCGAGATGGGTAGCAATGGACACAATGCTGGGGCAGCCTTACAAGAATATTTCAAAATTCTCTATGTTACATTTTAAAATCGTGGATGCTACCATACAAAATTACCACATTACTTATTGTCATCTTATCCCTGTCTTTGCTGTCTTTTCTTGCTCTGTGATATGACACAGGCACACTCTCTCTACCTTGTGATGGGATGGTGAAAACTTCATATTTGAAAAGCTCAAACTCCATAGTGGCTACAGTCCTATTCCTTAATACATTTTGGTTAAAATACAAGCTTGGAAAGCTAAAGAACATGGCCGCCAGAGGAGCCAGATATATCCTGACTCAGCTACCAGAGTCTTATACTAACCAAGGTAAAGGCATAACTAAATTGGCCCTGAGGTATAGAAACAACTTTTGAAAACAGGCCAGACTACATGTTAGTTTTCATATTTGATTGTGAAAATCCTAAAGAAGGTAGCTTTTCTATTCTTCAATTTATGTTTATATCTTTGTAAATCTCATAATTTATCTGGCCTTAGAATATTAACTTGGCTTGGCAGAAGGATAGGGAAACAGGCAGAAGAATTTATCACCTAAAGAAGAATGGTATTTGTGTGTATAAAGTCTGATGCATAGAGCACTATGTATTGATAAGGGATTTTTCATGAAGAGTAACATTAATGAGTAAATGCTGATCATGTGTAAGATAAAAAAGCCTCATACCACTTCAGTTGCCTGTTCATTCTGCCTTTTTAGGCATTTACTGATTCCCCTTAATGCTGTCAGTTGTTACTTGAGGTGGGATATGTGTTGGCAAGGAGATTAAAGTTTAGACTTAGTCATCAGAATCTGTGATATGAAGTTTCCATATTCTGCAGTGCACTCTAACCAACACAACAAAATTTAGACAGCTTATTTCCCAAGGGATCCTATGTTCCAGTTTGGGAATAAATTAAAGAGTGAAATTATTTACATCTCTAAATAATCAAAATGTTTCTTCTTTTGTGACTCTTCTTTTAAAAAGAGAGATTGCTTTATATAACTGAGTTTAAAATAAATTATAAAATTAAAAATGAAAGGCAATGGCAACCTCACTGTATATTGAAAGAAATAATGTGTTCATGGGGAGAAAGATTCAATATCATTTAGACCTCAATTGTCTTCAAATGATCTACAGATGTATTTAAAAAAGAATTAGGCAGAAGGATTTATACCCCAGGAAAGACTTCATATTCCAGGCAATTCCAAAAGTCTTAGTTCACTTTGATACATCACCAAGGTGATTCAGTAGGGCAAAATATTCTTACATTCATATATCACTAATAGGCTTCCTTGAAATTTTATTTAAAATCCAAGATCCCCATGTAGCAGATTGCATCATTGGCTCAAACCCTTTCACCCTTCCCATTATACAAAACCTTCATCGTGTGACTTTAGCCTTCCATCACCTCAGCATGTGCATGAGTCAGCAGAGCACAGTCTAAGCCAACTACAAATCCCTGAGAATAAATGATTGCTGGTTTAAGCCCCTGAAGTTTAGAGTGTTGTCTTCCACATATCATTGTGGAAATGGTGTAAAGATATACTCCCATGAAGAATGTCTAGATATAGCAGCTCCTGGTTAATGTAGTGACTTAACATATATGTGCTTAACACTGTGACAGGTGACATGTTATATGAAATAAAAGACAAATTACTGTCCTTGATGAACCTTTAATCTAAAGGTAAGCGTCTTTCCTAATCTAACAAAATGCTCATATTAAGGAGGCAGATTTTCTCTGCTATTCCATTGTAATGGTTCATGAATACTGCTGTCTGGTTCTTTTAAATATTTCAATTAGTTATCCACTTTACTGTGCTTCTGCCCTGAGGCTTAAAGCTAACAACATAATTTAAAAAGAAAGAAAAAAAGACACTAAAACATTTTTCTTGCTGAAGCAGTGATGGAGATCATCATAACTGTGTCAAGGACATTCCTGTCAGATATTTTGAGTTCTAACCATACAGCCTCAAGGCAGTTGGAGCAACCCTGGGGAGGAAAGCAATTGTCATATAATGTTCATCAGTGGGCAGCTTCTTTATTGAACTTTTTTCTGCCAATGTCCAGTGTCCAAAAGATTAGTCATTCTTTAAAAACCTTGACTTGTTCAATATCTCTGTGATTTGGATGAATAATGCTACTAAGTTTTTAAACTCTCCACAATATCTTTTTTTGCTCACAGTTCTAAATTTATGAGCCTAAGAAATTGGGTAACATTAATAGTCAAAGGTAATCCAGGCTCAGTGGCACACACACCTGTAATTCTCATACATAGGCAGCTGAGATAGGAGGATTGCAAGTTCGAGACCAGCTTCAGCAACTTAGTGAGACCCTTAAGAACTTAGCAAGACCCTGTCTCCAAATAAAAATAAAAAGGGCTGGGGTATAACTTGGAGGCAGAATTCCCCTAGATTCAATCCCCAATATAAAAAAAATAGTCAAGGTAATAACTAATTCATTTAAGTATAATTTATATAAAATAAAAATCAGAGATCTTAACTATTTAGATTGATGAGTTTCAACAATTGCATGCACACAAAATAGCTATCCAAAAAATATAGAACAGTTTTATTACTGCACAAATTTCTCTTTGGTCCTTATAGAGACAATCCTTGCTAAGGCAATTACTTTTGATTTCAATCAATATAGCTCAATTTTGCCTGCTGTTGGCCTTCAGTAGAACGTGCATGCTTTTGTGCCTGGTTTCTTTTGTTCAACATAAGTTTTTGTTTCTTTGTTTTTAGATCTATCTATGTCATTGTGTGTTTCACTTATTTGTTCCTTTTAAATTGCTGATTTGGTAACTTACAAAAATACACTATGCTTGTTTACCCACTCTCATGTAGATAAATACTGGAGTGATGGGTAATTTTATGTATATAATTTTCTCTCTCTCCCTCTGTGTGTGTGTGTGTGTGTGTGTGTGTGTGTGTGTGTGTGTGTGTAGGTATATAGAAATCAAGATGCCGAATTTTGATTGAGAATATGTGGCTTGTATAATTAAATTTACAGAAAATGGACATCACAACAAAATTCATTCTTCAAATCCATGAATGTGCTACTTTGTTACATTTATTTAGGTGTCATTTCTCTCAGTAATTGAGAGAATGCATATCTTTCTTAGGTATATTATTTACAGTCTTGTGAGTTTTTAATTAATTAAATTTAATAGGTACATAAAATCATGAAACTGTATATATTAATGGGATAGCATGACGTTTTTATATGTGTATACATTGTGTAATTTTTTAACCAGATTAATCATACATACATATATACACACACACACATATATATATACATACATATATACATATATATATAATCATACATACATATATATATACACACACACATATATATATATATATATATATATATATATATATATCCTCAAACATTTGCTATTTCTTTGTAGTGAAAACTTTCAAAATCCTTTCTTCTGGCTTTTGAAATGTCCAGTATATTAATGTTATCTGAATTCACCCTTCTGTGCAATACCACACCAGAATGACTTGACCTATATAACTGTAACTCAGTACCCATTGATCAACCTTTCCCCATCTTCCCACTATTCTCTTCAGCCTCTGGTGAGAGCACATGGTAGTTTTCTTTCAGTTCCTACATGATTTCACTTAACATAATGATCTCCAGTTCAATCCATGTTGCCACAAATGACAGGATTTCATCCTATAGTATTCCACTGTACCTTTTCTATATCCATTCATCAGTTTATATACACTTCAATTATTTTCATTTCTTTACTATTGTAAATAGTTCTGCAATAAATGTGGGAGTGCAGATGTCTCTTCAACATACTAATTACATTTCCTTAGGATATATACACAGGAGTGGGACTGCAGTGCAATTTTAAATTTTTTCTGTATTCCATAGTGGCTATCCCACTTTTCATTCTCACTAACTAGCGTAAACAGGTTAACTATTTTCCATATCCCTGCCAATACTTTTTACTGCTTCTCTTTTTTTTATATGTCTGAGATAATATCTCATTATAAGTTTGATTTGCATTTTTCAGATGATTATTGCTGTTACACTTCTTTTTATTTATGTGTTGAACATATGTACCTTTTTCTGAAAAAATATCCATTCAATTACTCTGCCCAATCAAGAATAATTTATACAACTAAACTGTCCTTTAGAAATAAAAGAAGGAAATGATGAAAGATGGCAGAATAGAGGGAGACAGTGTGTTTCAGGTGCTCTGAGACTCAGAACTCAACCATCAGGACAACTGCTTCTTGGCAAGGAAAGAAAAGCAGGCAAAACTAAACAACTACAGTCAAAACAAGGCAAAATTGGAGGCAGAAGAAAGAGCAGAGGACTATAAAGAGCTCCCCACATCTTACCTGGTGAGTGGAGAGTGGCAGTGACACCATCTTGTCCAGGCTGCACTGGCACCATGGTTCCCAGAGATCTGAGCAATGAAACAGCAGATTATTGTGAAGTCAGCAACTACAGACCATCATCAAAAGCAGTTGACTTTTCTCTCGACGCTTGACAAAGACCCAATTACCCAGAGGGCCCAGCTAGATCCTGTGGCTGCAGTTGAACCCATCTCTGCCTGCAGGGACCTGAGCAGCATTCCTCAAGACCATGAGTTAACAAGCCATCCCAGTGGGAGACTGCCCTGCGAGGCCACAGGGATTTGTGTGGCAAAGAATAGACTCAGTTGGTCTGTGAGTTTGCAAATCACTCCCTGTGGAGGTAGGGGTGGAAGCTACAGTTGGCACAGCAGAATGTGAATTAGCAGATAACCCTCAGGGACATTCAGGTGGGAGAGACCTAGAGTCACAGTTTGCTGTGCTCTTGCAGGGCATCCAGGAATCACCACAGGACAGCTAGCCACACTGTCTGTGGGGTGAAATAACTCAGCCTACCAAGTTGCAGGCTTGGAAAGATATAAACTCCCCTGACCATGTTTGGGTGCTACAAGTACCAAAGCCAGAGGCCAACAAGAGATCGAGTGATTGCAGCTTCACAGAAGCAGTGGTGTCCCAAGGGCTAAATAATTGAGCTGCCCAAGCCCCAGGCCTAGAACTATACAATCTCTCCCTGCCAGAGTTTGAGCCTTAATTCAGGGAGGTCAGGGACCAGCAGGGGATCACGTGATCACAGTTACAGGTTGGGATCTCAATACTCTCTCTGCCAGCAGAGTTTGTGCCTGGTATAAATGCATACCAGTGACTGACAGTGCTCCATGTGATCCTAAATAGTAGATCAGGAGTGGTGTCCAAAGGGCCATCAAAGCTCAGCAAGCCAGGCCACAAACGAGGAACATAGCAATCGCTGGCCCTGCTGAGCTTAAGCCCACTGTCCACAGAGGCCAGACGTCAGTGCTCTGCAGTTTCTGGGGCTCACAATCAGCAGAGCAGGGGTGGTATCTGTGAGGCATCAAATATCAACCAGCAGAACATAATCTCTGCCATTATGGAGTTTGGACCTGGAGAGCATGGCAACCTACAGCTAATCCAAGACTCCTGTTTGCCTGCACTAAGAACTTTATCTAGTTAAAGAAGCTCTGGGGGGCAAACTCAGAAATTTGATTGAGAGATTTGTAGAAGCAAATATATACCCCCAGCATAGACCTTATTATAAAGCAATAACAAATAGACATAGAACTCACACACAAAAAGGAAGAAAATACCAAGACAACAGAAATATAAACTTTAGAACCCTGAAAATATTAGAATGAAGAAGAGCAAGAAAATAATAAACTCCCACAACTCAACAACAAGGGAGATCACCAATACTGATCTTCAGGAAATGCCACAAGGAGAATTCTGAATTTTGATCTTTAAATGATGAAAGGCCTCAAAGAGAGTATACAGGGAATGAAGGAGCATATCAATAGAGAAATTGGGGCTCTAGTAAAGAACCAAAAAGAGGCTTTAAGCACAATGAAGGAATCAATAGATGAATTAAAGACCACAATAGAAACCACTTCTGGCAGGCTAGACCACATAGAAAACAGAGTATCATTCTTGGAGACAGTTCATTGAAAACTGAAAATACAGTCAACAATATAGAGAAGACAATACAACAACACAATCTGAACATCCAACAAATATGGGACAATATGAAAGGTCCTAATTTATGTATAATAGGCATTGAAGAAGGTCTAGAAGCACAAACCAAGGGTTATTAGAAACCTCTTCAGAGAAATAATTTCAGAGAATTCCCAAACATAGAAAAAGACTTGGATATCCATGTATAGGAGACATTCAGAACACAAAGAGAAGATCAGAGACAAAAACACCAAGACAAGATCAAAGGAGGACATCCCCATACCACATAATAATCAAAATAACTAACACAGAGTCCAAGGAAAGAATCTTAAAGCAGCAAGAACAAGAGAACAGTGACATTCAGGGGCAAAACAATAAAAATCACTCCAGACTTCTCAACTCAAGCCATGAATGCCAGGAGGGGCTGGTATGATGTACTCCAGTCCCTGGAAGAAAATAATTTCCAACTAAGACTGCTATATCCAGCAAAGATATCATTCAAAATTTATAGAGAAATAAGAACCTTCCAAGACATGCAGAAACTAAAAGAATTAATGACTACCAAGCCAGTGCTACAGAAAATACTTAAAGAGATAAAACACAAAGAAGATTAAAGAAGCAATTACCAGAACCAGAGAAGGGACAAACTCCACCAGATGGGCAACTAAGTGAAGGAGAAATAACACTATATTAAACATAAAATAGAACTCAAAATGACAAGAAACAAAAATCACATCTCAATAATAACACTGAATGTTAAAGGTCTTAACTCTCCAATTAAAAGACATAGACCGGCAATGTGGATGAAAAAACACAATCCAACTATATGCTGCTTGCAAGAAACTATCTTAAAGTCAAAGCTATCCATATGCTAAAGGTGAAAGAATATAAAAACATATACCATGCAAATGGAGATTGAACACAAGCAGAGGTAGTGTTCAATTATGACAAACTGCTCATACATGACAAAACTGACTTTAAGCTAAAACACATCAGAAGAAAGAAAACAGGTCACTTCTTATTAATAAAAGGAACAATCTGACAAGAAGATATGATAGTAAACATTTATGCCCCAAATGTGGGTGCACCCACTTTTGTAAAATAAACTCTTTGGGACATCAGGTCTCAAATAAACTCAAATACAATAATATTGAGAAACTTCAACACACCACTCACACAACTAGATCAATTTTCCAGGCAAAAGATGAGTAAAGACTCTTGCAACCTAAAGAACATTATAAATCAAATGGACCTAATAGACATATACAAAAGATTTCAAACAACAACAGCTGAATACACATTCTTCTCAGCTGCTCAAGAAACCTTCTCCAAAATAGACCAGATCCAGGGCCACAAAAGAAATACCAGCAAATTCAAAAAATGTAATCTAATTCCTTGCATCTTCTCAGATCACAACCGAATGAAAGTAGAAATCAACAGGAAGATCAAAAGAAATTACATAAATTCATGGAAATTGAATGATACACTCTTGAATGAGGACTGTATCAGAGGAGAAATAAGGGTAGAAATAAAAAAATACCCTAGAATTAAACGAAAATAGAGACATGATATACCCAAATCTATAGGAAACGTTGAAGTTGGTGTTAAGAGGAAATTTTATAGCCCACATAAGAAAAAGAGAAAGTCACCAATTAACAACCTAATAACACACCTCGAGGACCTAGAAAAACAGGAACAGTTTTATCCCAAAGCTAGTAGAAAGCAGGAGATAAATCAGAGCAGAAATAAATGAAATAGAGAAAAAATAAAAAAGATCAACAAAACAAAATGCTGGTTATTTGAAAAGATTAACAAGATTTGTAAAACCCTAGGCAAACTAACCAAAAAGAAGAAATAACCCAAATTATTAAAATCAGAAATGAAAAAGTAGACATCACCATAGACAGTAAGGAAATCCAGAGGATCATCAGAAAATATATTGAAAATTTATATTTCAATAAACTGGAAAACATGGAAGAAATAAACAGATTTCTAGACACATACAACCAAAAAGATTAGAAAACTTAAACTGATAGCAAAGAGATAGAAATAGCAACAAAAAGCCTGCCATCAAAAAGTTCAGTTCTAGACAGATTCTTAGTTGGATTCTACAAAACCTTTACAGAAGTACTAAAGCCAATACTTCACAAGTTATTCCATGAAATTGAAAGAGATGGAATTCTTCCAAACTCCTTCTATGAGGTCAGTATCACCTTAATATCAAAATCAAATAAAAATACCTCAAGAAAAGAAAATTACACATCAATATCATTGATGAACATAATAAAAAAATTTAAAAAACAAAATACTAGCCGTGTACATTCAAAACCACATCACGAAAATTGTACACCATGACCATGTTGGTTTCATCCCAGGAAAACAAGGCTGGTTCAACATACCCAAATCAATACATGTTATTCACCACATAAATAGAATTAAGAACAAAAATCACATGATCATCTCGATAGACACTGAAAAAGCATTTGACAAAATCGAACACACATTCATGTTAAAAACATTACAGAAAATTGGAATAGAAGGAATATACCTCAACATCACTAAGGCAATATACAATAAACCCAAAGCCAACATCATATTGAACAGGGAAAAACTATAGGAATTCCCTTTAAAATCAGGAACAAAACAAGGATGCCTACTATTACCACTCCTTTTAAATATAGTCCTTGAGACTTTCACCAGAGCAATAAGACAAGAGAAGGACACCAAAAGAATTCAAATAAGAAAACAAGAATTAAAATTATCTTTATAGACATAGAAAGATGTCTATAAATTCAGTCCTTAAATTCATTTGGAAAAACAAAAAGTCCAGAATAGCCAAAGTAGTTCTTAGCAACAAGAACCATGCAGGAGGTATCACAATACCTGACTTCAAACTCTACTACAAAGTCACAGTAATAAAAACAGCATAGTATTGGCACAAAAACAGATACATAGACCAATTGAACAAAATAGAAGATTCAGAAACAGACCCACCGTGCTTACAGTCAACTGATTGTTGACAAAGGAGCCAAAAACATACACTGGAAAAAAGCCTCTTTAACAAATGGTGTTGGCAAAACTGGTTAACCATATACAGGAAAATGGAAATAAACCCCACTTTCTCACCCTGCACAAGAGTCAACTCAAGGCAGATCAAAGACCTGGAAGTCAGGCAAGAGACCTTGAAGCTACTTGAAGAGGGCATAGGCCCAACACTTCAACACATAGGTACAGGTAAAAACTTTCTCAACAAGACCCCAAAAACACAAGCAACTCAAAGGAAGATCAATACATGGTATTGCATTAAACAAAAAGGCTTCTGTGCAGCAAAGGAAACTATCAAGAACGTCAACAAAATTATATTTATAGATTACATGATCCTATATTTAGAAGACCCTAAAAAAATGCAACCAAAAGCCTACTAGAGCTGAATAACAAATTCAGCAAAGTAGCAAGATACAAAATCAACCTAAAAAAAATCAGTAGATATTCTATATGCCAACCATGAATCCATTGGGGAAAAAATTGCAGAAAACAATTCCATTCACAATAACCTCCAAAAAAACAATAAAATACCTAAGAATAAATCAAACCAAGGTGGTAAAAGACTTCTACAATGAAAATAATAAAACAATAAAGAAAGAAATTGAAGATTATTTTAGAAGATAGAAATATCTCCTTTGCTCTTGGATAGGCAGAATAAATATTATCAAAATGGCCATTCTACCAAAAGTGATCTACCGACAATGCAATCCTTATCAAACCAATGTCATTCTTCACAGACCTAGAAAAATCAGTCATAACTTTCATATGGAAAAACAAAAGACCCAGAATAGCCAAAGTAATTCTCAGCAATAAAAACCATGCAGGAGATATCATAATTCCTGACTTCAAATTAAACTACAGCACTATAGTAATAAAAACAGCATGGTATTGGCACAAAAATAGGCACATAGATCAATGGAACAGAATAGAAGATAGAGAAACAATAGCCAATTGATTTTTTACAAAGGTGTCAGACAATACATTGGATAAAAGACAACCTTTTCAACAAATGGTGTAGGGAAAAGTAGTTATCCAGTTGTAGAAAAATGGAACTAAATTCTTACTTCTCAGTCTGCACAGGAGTCAACTCAAAATGAGTCAAAGACCTGGAAGTTAGGTTAGAAACTTTGAAACTACTAGAGAAGGGGATAGGACCAACATTCCTCAACAAGATCTCCAAAGTTCAGGAAATTATAACAAGAATTAATAAGTGGGGTAGTGTTAAATTAAAAAGTTTCTGCTCATCAAAGGAAACCACCAAGAGTCTAAATAGAAAGCCTATAGAGAAGCCGGGCGTGGTGGCGCACGCTTGTAATCCCAGCATGCGGGAGGCTGAGACCGGAGGACCAGAGGATCTGGGTTCGCAGCCAGCCTCAGCTACCTAGTGAGGCACTCCGCAACTTAGTGAGACTCGGTTTCAAAATAAAGAATAAAAAATAGGGCTGGGGGTATAGCTCGGAGGTAGAATGCCCCTGAGTTCAATCCCCAGTACCAAAAAAATAAAAATAAAAATAAAAAAAGAAAGCCTATAGAGTGGGAGAAGACCTTTGCCAATTATCCCTCTGACACAGGACTAATATCTAGAATAAACAAAGGTCTTAAAAGACTTTACACTAAAACAACAAATAATCCAATCAAAAACTATCAGACCGATGCATGTGTATCTATGTTTATAGCGGCTCAATTCACAATAGCCAAATTATGGAAGCAGCCAAGATGACCATCCACAGATGAATGGATTGCAAAACTATGGGATATGTACACAATGGAATTTTACTCAGCCATAAAGAAGAACAAAATCATGTTCTTTGCAGGGAAATGGATGTAACTGGAAAACATTATGTTAAGTGAGATTAGCCAGTCACAAAGAGTAAAGAAGCATATGTTCTCCCTAATATGCGGATGCTAGGGAGAAGATGGGGCATAGGAGGGTCTCCAGATGAAAAGGAGAGATCTTTGATAAGCAAAGAAGTTAATTTAATTGTAGTAGATGCACGGGGCAGAGGGACACCATAAGGCTCATGATATACTTACACAATCATATCAAGGTCACTCACTGAACTGAACCTGAGGGGGAGGGAGGGCGAGGAAGCAAGGTGGGAATTGGGGAAGGGGTCAAATGAAAATTGCGTGCAAATGTGTTGCTAACAACTTGTACTTAAAAAGATGTATGTTATATTGCACGAATTACTACAATAAAAAATAAATTAAAAAAAGAAAAAAAAGAAATAGTTTTCACAAAAAAAATACAAACAGCCAATAAATACATTAAAACATGTTTAACATCATTAGCAGTCAGGGAGATACAAATCAAAACTATACCAAGATTCCATCTATCCCCAATCAAAATGGCAATCATCAAGAAATAAAACAATAATAAATGTTGGCGAGGATGTGGTAAAATTTGAATTCTTTTACACTGTTGGTGGTATTAAAAATTAGCTGCTATGGAGATCAGTGTAGAGATTCCTCAGAAAACTTGGAATGGATCTACCATATGATTCAGCTGTACCACTCCTGGGTATCTTTCCAAAGGGGTTGAAACCAGACAACTACAGTAATATATGTATACCCATGTTCATAGGAGCACAACTTACAACAGCCAAATTACGGCAACAACCTAGGTGTCCATTAAAAGATGAATGGATCACAAAATTATGGTATATCCACACAACAAAATTCTACTCAGCAATAAAGAAGAACAAAATTATGTCATTTGCAAGAAGATGGAAGAATCTGGAGAACATGATAAGTGAGGTTAGTCTGTCATAGAAAGTGAAGGGTCATCTGTTTTCTCTAATATGCAGAAGCTAGGGAGTTATAGAGATACCAGAGAGACTCCAGATAATGGAGGAGAAACCTCAGTGGAGCCAGAGAGATGGTCTAAGGGAAGGGGAGAGGGAGAGTGAGGTTCACTGAAGGAATTACTACCATCAGCTCTGTGTACAGATGTAAAAATACCAATGTCACTCTCAGTACTCTGTATAGGGAAGGAGGGAGATGAAGAGGCAGCTGAGGAGGGGGCACCAAGTTCTCTGTGCATGTATGCCAGTGTCAGCATGATTTACATTATGATGTGAGACAATAATGAACCAGTAAAGGCATATTAAAAAGAAATAAAAGAGCGATAAGGATTTTCCCAGAAAAATAAACTCTGAAGTTCATCACCATCTACCTTAAAAGAAATGCTAAAAGAAGTTCTTCACACTAAAAAGAAAAAGAAACTAATTAGTAACAAGAAAACAAATAAAAATATAAAGGTCATTGGTAAAAGTAATTACCCAGTCAAAAAAATACTATTCATTACTGTAATGTAAATCACTGATATATTTAGTATGAAGGTTAAATAACAAAACTATCACTATTCCAGTGATTTTTTTCACAGAAATAGAGAAAATATCCTAAAATTCATACGGAACCATAAAATATCCTGAATTTCCAAAGCAATCTTGACAAAAAAGAATGAAGCCAGAGGTGTCATACTACTTGATTTGAAAATCTAGTAGAAGATTATAGTGATCAAAGTAGTATGACACTTGCCAATAAAAATACATACAGACCTATAAAAAAATGTAGAGCCCAGAAATGAATCTACACGTTTACAGTCAACTGATTTTCTGCAACAATGTCAAGATTAAAAATGGGGCAAAGGATAGTCTCTTCCATAATGTTGAGAGGAAAGATGAGATTCACATGCAAAAGAATAAAATTAGGCTCTTGTCTCAACCTTATAGAAAAATCAAATCAAAATGAATTACTGATTTTAAAAATGTACCCTAAAACTATAAAGTTACTAGAAGAAAACATAGGAGAAATATTTCATGACATTGATCTAGGCAAAGATTTTTTTTTATATGATACCAAAAGAACTGGCAAAAACCAAAATGGATATATGTGATTATATCAAACTGAAGATGTTTTACACAACAAAGGTAATAATAATCAACAGAGCAAATAGAAAACCTATGAAATGAGAGCATATATTCGCACACATAAAGGCTAATATCTAAAACATATACAAAATATCTAAAACATTCACAAAATATCTAAAACATATACACCCTACTGAAAGGTAACAAATTATCCAATTAAAAATGAGCAAAATTCTCTCCTCAATTGCTGCCAAAGTGCTCTGTCCTTCAGAGGAAGCTAAGGCTGCCTGGGGTAGAGTTCCCACTTTATTTGGCATTATAGTATGGATACAGAATGTCCCCAGAAAAGCTCATGTATTAGCTATGCAAAAATGTTCAGAGGTGAAATAATCAAATCATGCCTCTAATCTCATCAGTGAATAAATCCATTCATGAATTAATAACTTAAATGGATTTACTGGGTGGTAATGTAGGCAGGTAGGGTATAGCTGGAGGAGGTAGGTTACTTCAGGGGGGGCCTTAGGGACTATATCTGTCCCTGGTCCTGTCCTCTGGCTCTCACTCTCTTCTATAGCATGATTCCCTGAGGATCTGCCACAAGTGGCTCCTACTTGGAAGCTGGCCTAAATGCTATGAAACCTCCCTAACTTCTGAAACTATAAGCCAAAAAACTTTTCTTTCTCTAAGTCCTGCATGTCAGGTGTTTGGGTCACAGTGGTAAGAATGCTAACTAAAACATCTGGCAATTAGTATCACACTCCAGCACCAGTCTCATGAGGGCCTACAACATGGTCTCTGTCTCTTCTGTCTCTGAGAGCTCTCCTGCATCTACTCTGCCCTCATCCTATACTAGATGAGGTGACCATCACCAGGATATGTCAAGCTCTCATTAAAGCAGCTGGTATAAGTGTTTAACCATTTTGGTATGCTGCAAAGTTCCTGGCCAATGTTAACATCAGAAATCTCATTTGCAATATACATGCTGGCAGACCTGCTCTAGCAGTGGATACCTTATCAATAGGATGTTTTTCCCCCTTCACCACTACTGTCCCATCAAAGAGAAACAAGCAGAAGTAAAGAAAGAATATGAGGAGTCTAACAATGACATAGGCTTGGGTCATTTTTGACTAAAAAAAGCTGAACTCTTTAAAAATATTTTTTAAAAAAAGAACAGACTCTAAATAGACACTTCTTAGAAGATGGCATACAAATGGCCAGCATGTATATGAAAAAATGCTCATCATAACTGATCATTAGAGAAATGCAAATTAAACCACAATAAGATATCACTTAATGCCTGTTAAATGGCTATCATCAAAAGGATGGAAGATAACAAATGTTATCAAGGGTATGGAGAAAAAGAAACCTTTCTGCACTGTTGGTAAGAATGTAAATGAATACAGCATTATGATATATAGTATGGAGGTTCCTCAGGAACCTAAAATTTGAATTACCATATAATACAGCAATCCCGTTTATACACACACACACACATACATACACACATACACACACATATGTATGTATGTATGTAACCAGAAGTATTGAAATTGTGCTGAAAAGATAGCTGCACTATCATGTTCACTGCAATATTATTACAACAGCTAAGATATGGAAGCCACCCAGGGGTCTATCAGCAGAAAATTGCAAACACACATGCACACATGCATACACACACATAATGAAATACAATTTGAACTTAAAAGAAGATATACCCTGTCATTTGCAACAACACTCAGTGACATAAACCAGGCATAGAAAATAAAAGTTTGAACTCATATAAGTAGAGAATAGTATGATGGTTTACAGGGACTGGGGAAGGTGGCTAGATGGAAAAAAGGGTCTATTGATTAAAAGGTACAAAGTTTCAGTTAGGAATAATAAGCTTACTTATGTATTACACAGAATGGTTGCTATAACAAATAATAATGCACCATATACTGAAAATTGTTAAATGAAAAGATTTAAGTATTTTCTCCCCAAAGCCAGGCATGGTGGCACACGCTTATAATCCCAGCATTTGGGAGGCTGAGACAGGAGGATCCGGATTTGCGGCCAGCCTCAGCTACCTAGTGAGGCACTCCACAACTTAGTGAGACCCTGTTTCAAAAAAAATAAAGAACAAAAAATAGGGCTGGGGGTATAGCTCAGAGGTAGAATGCCCCTGAATTCAATCCCCAGTACTACAAAAATAAATAAATAAATAAATAATAAATAAACAAGTATTTTCTCCCCAAAATACATGTATGTGAGATAATGGATTTGGTAGTCTAATATAATCACTTGAATTATAAACATATATCAATGCATCATATCACATATCACACTCCATAAATATATATGAAGTATCACCTTATCATAACTAGAAAAGCTATTATCAGAAATAAAAAAATAATAAATCCTGGTATGAATGTGGAGAAAGGGGAACCCTTATATACTGTATTGGGAATGAAAATTAGTATAGACGTTATGGAAAACAGTAAGGACGTTTTTTTAAAAACTAAGTACAGGGAAGGGGAGGGAATGGGTAGGAGGTGGAGGGAAGCTCATGAAGTACTATATGCATGTATGTCTCTATCACTTTGAACTATACAATGTAATGTAAGATTATAATGCACCAATAAAAGTTTTAAAACAACTAGAAATAGAACTACCATATGTTCCAGCAGCCATGCTAATGTGTGTGTGTGTGTGTGTGTGTGTGTGTGTGTCTGTGTAGTGATATATACACTCAACAATAAAATCCTGTCACTTGTGGCAATAAGAATGAACTTGGAGGACATTATGTTAGGTAAAATAAGCTAGACACAGAAAGACAAATAACACATGATCTCACTCATATGTGGACTCTAAAGAAATTGATCTCATAGAAGTAGAGAGTAGAATAGTGGTTACCAGAGGGTGGGAAGGGGAGAATGGAGGGGGATAAGGAAAGACTGGCTAATAAGTACAAATCACAGTTAGATAGGGGGATTATTTCTGGTATTTTATTGCATAGTATTTTGCAATATTATATTGCAATATTATGTTGATTTTTCTAAACTGCTTGAATAAATCATTTTGAATGTTCTCATCACAAAGAAATTATGATCATATAGGGTGATGGATATACTAAATATCCTGATTTGATTATTATACAATGTATAAACATATTGAAATACCACACTTACCCCATAAATATGTACAATTATTAAATCTCAATTAAGAACCAAATAAACACAAATTTGGGGGAAATTTTTCTAACATGGAAAGATAGATAAATACAATGCAGTATCTAAATGAATAAAACTATTATCCTACTTTAAAAAGAAAACCAAAAATCAAAACAACAACAAAACTATCAGCCTAGTGGAGCAGTAGGGTCAATTTAAGAACTTTAAAAAAGCACAAATAAATTAATCTCCAGGACTTAAAAAAAAAAAAAAAAAAAAAAAAGCACAAATAGAGCCGGGCATAGCGGCACATGCTTGTAATCCCAGCATTCGGGAGGCTGAGACCAGAGGATCCGGGTTCGCGGCCAGCCTCAGCTACCTAGTGAGGCACTCTGCAACTTAGTGAGACTCGGTTTCAAAATAAAGAATAAAAAATAGGGCTGGGGGTATAGCTCGGAGGTAGAATGTCTCTGAGTTCAATCCCCAGTACCGCAAAAAAAAAAAAAAAAGCATAAATAAATTAATCTCCAGGGATGGCATCCATAGAGATTCAGATTAAATTGGTCTTGGGTGGGTGCTGGCCTGCAGTACAGTTTAATATCTGTCTAGGTGATTCTAATATGCATAGTTTCAAGAAACATAGGATTTCTAGTGCCGGGCGTGGTGGCACACGCTTGTAATCCCAGCATTCGGGAGGCTGAGACTGGAGGATCTGGTTTCGCGGCCAGCCTCAGCTACCTAGTGAGGCACTCCGCAACTTAGTGAGACTCGGTTTCAAAATAAAGAATAAAAAATAGGGCTGGGGGTATAGCTCGGAGGTAGAATGCCCCTGAGTTCAATCCCCAGTACCGCAAAAAAAAAAAAAAAAAAAAAGAAACATAGGATTTCTAGACATAGGCACACCTATAAATTTGCATGTGCACACATACAACACACACAACTGCAATGATGGTTAACAAATTATTCAGTTTTATCTTATCAGGTGTCGTGGTGCATGTCTACAATCTCAGCTACTTGGGAGGCTAAGGAAGGAGGTCACAAGTTCTAGACCAGCCTAGATCACTTAGGAAGGAGAATGACATGTGATTAAAGCAGTCATTATTCTATAGTAGTTTTGATACATACTAATTACTTGAAAACAGAATGATTGCTCTATGTGTCTCAAACATTTCACCTGAAATTTTATTACAGTACAAATTTTATTTTTAACATTTCAGGGCAATTTCAGCCTACCCCACCTGCATTTATCACAAACTGCATTAATGAGTAGTATGCTAATTACTGATTATATACAGTCATGTCTTATTGAATTAGATCTAGAGTTTAATATTCATTATTTTAGGACTACCTGAATTTGAGACCCTTAGATATTAAATTTGCTAGACTAGACGCCGGGCGTGGTGGCGCACGCTTGTAATCCCAGCATTCGGGAGGCTGAGACCAGAGGATCCGGGTTCGAGGCCAGCCTCAGCTACCTAGTGAGGCACTCCACAACTTAGCGAGACCTGGTTTCAAAATAAAGAATAAAAAATAGGACTGGGGGTGTAGCTCAGAGGTAGAACGCCCCTGAGTTCAATCCCCAGTACCGCAAAAAAAATAAATAAATAAAAATAAAAATAAATTTGCTAGACTAGGAAAAATTAACTTATACTTAAAAGGAAAATTAAATTTAAATACATAGACTTCATATAATTATTCAATTAGGCCTGATTGATTTTTTTCTAAGTATAAGAGACATCATACATTTTGTTAGATCTGAACAATGAACTCCACCCTCTCTTTCCTGGACCAAAATTCGAAACTAAGATTTCATTTATTTATAAAGTATATTTGAGTACCAAACTATGTGCCTGGTACTGTGCAAGGTAAAGCAGATATAGTGGTGAACAAAACAGTTATGGTTCCTGAATTTATAGACCTTATCTTTAGAGTTCATATTGACCATAATTACTACATATAGAGTATTAATAATAACATGCAAAGACTTTTATGAGAGTTTATACCAGAGTGATCTAATTTGGCATGAGGGCTGAAGAAAAAAACCTTCTTGAGAAAGTGGCACTTGAGCTTGGAGTTGAAGAATGAGCTATAGTTAATCAAGAAAAAAGTGCATACCAAGGGTACAGAACAGAATGTACAAAGGCCCTGAGGCAGAAACAAATTTGAAAAAAATCAGGGAAGCTGCAGCATAATGAGGGAGGAAACTGAGAGTTAGGAAGGAAGCAAGTTATTCACTGTACACCATTGGGAGGATTTTGTTCTCTGTCCTAAGAGCAACAGGAATTGAAAATATTTAAACAGAAAAAAGAAACAATCAGATTTGCAGTTTAATAAAATCCACAAGAATCAATTTGAAAGGAACAAGACTAGCTTTGGGGAAAATTGGATTTGAGGAGACAAAATAGAACACTGTTCTATGGTTCAAAAGAGATGGTGGGATGGAAAGGTTTGGATATGAGTTATGTTTTGGAAATAGCAGCAATAAGACTTGAGGATACACTGGGGAGAGGAGAAAAGCAGGTTGCTTAAAAAATTGTGCCTGGATTTCTTACTTCAGAAAAATAAACAGGCTCTAGGATAATGTATTAATTTATTGATGTTAGAAGAGTGGAAATAAGGCATTCAATTTTGTGTAATTTTAGATACCTTTGAGATACCTAAATAAAGATTTCAAGTAGCAGTTAGATATACTGGCTTAAACTTCATAAATCAATTTATCTGATAGTCATAATAATTATGTACAATATTTCAAGATATGTGATCTGGGTTATAGAAAGTGAGTTAGGACTGAAACCTGAGAACCACCAGTACTTCAAATTGGCTTGGAGGAGAAGGTCACCCACAGAGATAAAGTGGCCGGAGAGGTAGGAAAAACTCAAGAGTGCTAAAGGATAGAAATATATTATGCAGAAGGAAGAGCAGAGTTGATCTATGCTCTAATAAATCAAGTGAGGGGTAAACTGAACAATACTTATTGGATTTAACTATGTCAACTATATTTTGACTTTTAAAAGGGCATTTTAGCTATGTTGTGAGTGGAAATTTAACTGGAATGAGTGGAAAATGAGTAAAACTCCATGAAGATAACATCCACATCTACTAAATTGGTCATATAATTTTGGCTGATTTGCTTCATGACCCAGAATATTTTTTAAATGGTACATACTTACTGTTAGAAAGGAATATGCATTCTGAAATTGTTGGAAACAGTGCTATAGATATGTAATCTAGGTAGGTTTGGGAAATTTATGGTTCAAATCTTTTGTATCCTCATTCACTTTGTGAGCTTGTTTTATAAGTTAATAAGATAGTTATGTCAATGTTTCTGGCTATATTGTGAATTTGTCTATTGTTCCATTTAGTTCCGCCAATGCCAATTTTTGCTTAATGTAGGTTCATTCAGTGTTAAAAACGTGGATATATGTGTGTGTTTGAGTGTATGCTTATTTTTTCTAAGTAGATATACCCATGAATCGACATAGCTATGCATGGACATACCATGCATGGACATAGCTAATTTAAGAGGGAGGCTTAGACATGAAATTTAGCTGTTTGCCCGGGATAAAGAGGAAAGAGTTTTATTGAATTGCTAAGCAATCTTTGCCATACATGATGATGTGAAGTGTTGTTAGGGATATGGATTGAAAAGAACTCTTACTCTCTAATAGGAAGAATACATACTATTATAACCACAATGGAAAATAAATTAACAGTATGTGCACCAGGAGACAAGTTCAAGAATAATTATAGCATCATTTTTAAATACCACAATACTATAAACAACTGAAGGCTAAATAAGAATACATTTTAATTATTTACGCCATGGGATGTTATGTAGCATTAAATAAAGTATATGTATATCTAACAAAGTATAGGAGTCATAGAAATAAAATACAGAGTTAAGCAGAAAGGAGCTGTACATAATGGTATCTGCTTATAATCCCAGGATTTAAAAAGCTGAAACAGGAGGATCATAGGTTTAAGGCCAGTCTCGGTATCTTAGCAAGACCCTCAGCAACTTAGAAATACCTTTTTTCAAAATAAATTATAAAAAAGGGCTGGGGTTGTAACTCAAAGGTAGAACACCCTTGGATTCAATCCCCAGTAACAAAAAAGGAAGACAAAATCACCATACAAGTTATATCATTCAAGTTATATCATTTTTATAATGCTCAAAAATTAGAGACATTAACAATTACACAAAGGGAAGGTTTTTATTACAAATTCAAGGTAGTGGTTGTTCTTTGGGAAGACATGTAGATGATATGGGAAAGAGCTCACAGCAGGTTTTGGTTAATATTCTAGTTTGTGGATTATATGACTTCATAGACATACTCATTTTACTATTAAGCCACCTAACATGAATATGTATACATTGTATTTTTCAAGGAAGAGGTCTACTTCACCTAATGCATCCAATTTATGTGTGTACATTTATTTGTAGTATTCCATTGTCCTTTTAATGGTTGTAGAATCTTTAGTATTATCCTCAGTCATTCCTGATATTGGAAATTTATATATTCTGTATTTTTGTTACTGTTTCTTGAAATTTGTCAATTTCATCTTTTAAAAACATGAGATTTTGGGTTCATTTGTTTCCTCCATTGCTAATGTTTTAAATTTCATTGTTTTCTTCTCTTTCCTGTCTTTTCTTTAAGGACCCACTGTGATTACACTGGTCTCATCCCCAAATCAAGAAGATCCTCCTCATTTGAAACTTCTTAATCATCTCCAAAAAGTCCTCTTTGACATGTAAGGTAACATATTAACAGGTTCTTGGTGGAAGAACATGGACACCTTTGTGGGGCTCTTATTATATCTACCATACTCCACTCTCTGGTCACCAATGATACATCTCCAGTCCACCTGCAAAATGCATTTATAGTATTCCAAAGCTCTGCAAACCCATTATAGCATTAACCCATTATAGCATTAACTCAAGTCAAAAACCTTATCTAAGGCTTTTCAGCTTAAAAGTCCAAAATTGCATTCTCCTAATCAGGTGAATAAGACTGTGGGAATAATCCATCCTAGTATGATTTTTGTCTGCACTTTTGGTATTTCTGGGTTGCCTACTTCTTCAGTTCTAACTCTGGCATATATGAGGCAAGAAGAAAACCAAAGAAACTCCATCATGCCATTCTGAGGTCTATAAATTGCTGGTAAATCAGTCTTCATTATTCTTTACAATTGTTTATTTTCTTTTTAATATGATGTCTAGGGGTTTTAGTTAAATTTAGTGAGAGAAAAAACAGATCTATTCCATATTCCTGAAATTCAAAATGCAAGAAAGCATGTTTGCAAAAGCTATTTAAGATACTTTCAAATGATTTTGCTATCAAATTCTATATAGCAATATTTTTTCCCAATAAGGAGTTCTAGTTTTTTTTTTCTACCAGTATCTAAACATATCTTAAAATAGGGGAAGGAAACACCCTAATGCACAAACATATCAATCACTAAACTGAACTTGAGAAGGAGGGAGGGGGAGGGAGTGGGGCAGGAATTGGGGAAGGGTTAAATGAGAAATGTGTGCATGTATGCCTTTACCAGCTTGTACCTAACAAAGATGTATGATTACAATGAACCAATAATTAAAAAATCTTTTTGATTGATAGGATAAAAATATACTTTATCTTGCTATAAGTACACTTAAGAAATTTTTGAAAAGCTTCACAGAAGCTTTTCAAAATGGTAATTCAAAATTTCTGTTTTGCTTCACAGAAGCTTTTCAAAATGGTAAGAAAGATGGTAAGAAAGTCAGATTTAATTCATCCAGGTCTTTACTCTAAAGCAACTCGGCAAATGGAGATTAAATTAATTTTTAGAAGCCCATGTTATCTTTTAAATTTATCTGGAATTTATTCTATAAATTAATTTTAAAATAATTATGGTCAATGCCAACTAACAGCTCCTTTAATCATTTATCACTAATTGAAAAAAATGTAATAAAAGTAAAATTACTGATGAAAGTAAGTGCCCCAATTAAGAGAGAAATGTATTTTTTTTAGTTTGGCATGAGTTATGCATATAGGGTAGAAGAATAACCCTTAGTTGGGCTCACATTCCAAGAATACATGCGTGAGTCACAAAATTTAGCCAATTAGAGCATATTGGGCACAAATTATTTTTCTAGTTCTTTAGAGATACCAAATGTGTGCCAATTATTGCAGAATATATTAAGTCCCAGGCATTTTTCTGTTTTGCTTCAAAAAGCATTAAAAAATTGATGAAAAACATTTTAAATGTTAAATTACAGATAAATATGTATTACTGTATTTTCTTTCAAATTTTGTATTTTGAAAAAAATATAAAACTTTTATAAGTGTTGTAAGACAATGAATTCCTAAATATCCTTCACCTAGATTTATTAATTGTTAACATTTTGCCACATTTTCTCCCTATCCCCCTCCTCTCTCTCTTTTACTTTCTCTCTATATATACATATGAAATATGGTAAAAAGATAAATATTTTGTAATGTTATAAACAATATATTTATGGATTAATAGATATATGATACTCTATTATATTTAATACATATCATAGTTATGTTATATATTAGATATTTATATAGTATAATATAATATTAATTTTCCTGAATTATCAAGTTTAATAATTTTTCAGCAACATGACTCTTCACTCCTAAATGTTTTATCATGTATATCCTATAAAAAGGACATCTCTTAATAGTACTATGATCAATTTCTAGGACTTAAACACTAAGGAAATATTGTTATCTAATATACTGTCCACATTCAATTTTTTCCAACTACACTAATAGCATTCCTTATTTTGCTTTCTCCACAAGGTCCTGGAAATTTTCCAGTATCACCACTGCATTTAATGGTCATGGCCCTTTCAACTCTTTTTATATGGAAGAAATCTTCATAGAACAGTTATTTTATAGAATGATCCTCAACTTATGTTTGTCTGGTGCTCTCTTTTTTATTTGTTTTAAACTTTTATTGGTACATTGTCATTATACTTCTTAGTGAGGTTCATAGTGACAGAAACATACATGCATACAGCACTTGGCGTGCTTCCTTCTGGATCCCACCCCACTCCTTCCTCCTCCCCTATACATATTAGTGAGTTACTGATTACTGATTTTATGCTGATTCTTTTTGTGTGTGCATGTGTGGTACTGGGGATTGAACCCAGGTCCATTCTACCCAGAGCTATACCTCAGTCCTATTTCTTATTTTTATTTTGAAAAAGAGTCTCACTAATTTGATGAGGGCCTCACTAAGTTGCTGAGGCTGGCGGTGAACCTGTGATCTTCCTGTCTCAACCTCCCAAGTACTTGGATTATAGGTATGAACCACCATGCTTGGCTTGTTAATTCTTCTTTTAAAAATAGTTTCTATATATTTATGGTATATAACATGATGTTCTGAAATATATACACATCATGGAATAGCTAAACCAAGCTGATTAACATATAGATTAGCTCACATGCTTTCATTGTGCATATGTACTACACAGTTTATTAGCCATCTTCAATAGATGGGCAGGCAGTTGTTTCTAATATTATGCAATTGCAAATAATATCACAATAATTATCCTAGTATATATTTATTTTTGTATTTTGGAAATATAAAGCATTTTCAAAATTGATTTATTTACGAGGTCTATTAACATTTTAAATAAGTCTTATATTGCCACTAGTGGAATTTTAAGAAATCTAAACCAAACCATACCACTGCCATTCACCCACCCACATGTAATCCTAAATAAATTCAGAAATAGATAAGAAGAAGCAAGGTATGTAGAAACCAAAATAATTATCTTTACTACAGATAAATTTGATATCAGAGAAGATGGGTTATAGCAAAGGCTTTTGATACCCAGATTAAATCTTTCAACTCACATCCAATTTTATCTGCACCTGTTGTAAGTACTTTCTGTGTCTTAACTACAACCTACCTCAATTACCCACATTTTCTCTAAAGGCCACAAAGCTTACCCAGAAGTCCAGTATAGCAAATGGGAGGTATGCTGATTCCTATGGGTAAAACATCAACCAATGAAAGGTAGGACTTGGTAGATAAATGCTGTATCTCAGAAGAACAATTATAAATACGCATTACATGATTTCTTAGAGGCATTGACTCCAGTTCCACATTAGTTATGAGGTCAGTAGCATATTTTTTCATTTATTTTTATTCCTATGCTGTCAGGTTCTACTCATTCCCTCATTCTTTCTTCCAGGGGTCACCTTCCAAATAAACTATCATCTGGACTTACCCCCTTTTCTTAGACTGCACTGGGAGGGAAACCAAACTAGATACTTGATTAGATGTATAGCAATTAGATAAAATGTCAATATTAAAATAACTGACTTACTGAAACTGAGCAAATTACAATGCCAATAATGCGGGGTCCTATTCTTCTAAAACATTTGGCAGGGATCAGTTAGTGTTATGGTTTGGATACAGAATGCCCTCTGGAAAAGCTCATACATTGGTAATGCAAAAATGTCCAGAGGTATAATCGTTAAAGCAGGACTCTAATTTCATCAGTGAATAGATCCATTGATGGATTAATAATTTGAATGGATTTACTGAATGGTAACTGTAGGCAGCTGGGGCATGGCTGGAGGCGATGGGTCAGTGGGGGTGTATCCTTAGGACTATATCTGTCCTTGGCCATTTCTTGTCTTTCTCTCTGCTTCGGGGTACCATGAGTTGAGGAGTTTACCTTTACCATGCCCTACCACCAGGACATCTGCCTTGGAGTGGGAAGATTATGGAGTGAACCCCAAAACTGAAACCATGAGCCCAAATGAACTTTTCTTCTTCTAAATTGTTTCTTTATTTTGGCATTTTGGTTAGAGCAACAAGAAATGTTAAACAATACAGTTAGCTTAAAAAGAAGAGACTAAATTATTCCTGAACAATCTGTCTTTCAAGCTCTTCAGTCAGATAAGTCACCACACCTCTTTGAATAAATATAAATGTGAAAAAGCAGGTCTATAAGTTTAATGAATACCTTTGTAAAGATGATACTAGAAAAAGCTAGTATCATCTTAGCTGTAATCAATAGAGTTATATAATCTAGATTCCAGTAAACAAAGGCCCTCTTCTATGTCAGAATGTCATATCACCCAAGATTTCAATTTCAAGCTAGGATATTGGGGTAAGGACTAGAAATTTAAAATGCATTTGGAAGAAAGCCAGTAGAGTCGTGGAAGGTCTCTTCAATTTGCAAGATGACTAATGGCTAAATGGAGATTGGGGGATGTTTTGCCAAACCTTTTGAGGCAAAATATTTCTACTGATAGAGAAGCCTAAAAAATATGAACAAAACACAAAACAAGCTATTGAATAACTCTAAAATAGTTGAGGAATTCTACAAAGGTACTTGCAAATTGAATCCATAACTTGTCAAAAACACCATTACATGCTATACACTCTCTTGTAATAATGCAATGTGATTTAATATTTAAAAAGGCATCATGTCAGAGAAAAATATTATAATTCAAGAGCAGATTTTAAGGGAAATTTACGATCCATTCATCTTTTGAAAATTAAACCCAAACTAATTAAATTAGAAATAGATGCACAGGTTTTAAACATGATGGCTTATTTATTTCTCATACTGATAGCATTTTGCCAACCAGTAAAGCAATCTATGCTTTTCCACTACTGTCAGGAATACGAAAGGTATAATGATTTTCATTAGTTTTATTAAAATTATTCAAAACATAAGACCAGAGAATTGAATAGGTTATAAATACAGAAAAAGAATAGGCAACATTATTATCAATTGAAAGTGGTAGCATTACCTGTCCTGTAAGTATAACAATGTAACAATATTTGAATTATTAAAATATTGGTAGAGAAGTGAATTACATAAATATAGTGCAGACATAGAAAGGAATATCATTAGAATGTACACTGGAAAATATATTGTCTCCATATTAACAATAAAACATAAAGTACCTCAGAGTAAACTAAGTAAAACATGTGTAGGGCCCAGGGATATAATAATGCAAAACTTGACAAAAGACCCTAAAGAACAGCTAACATAAATTGGAGACAAATTATGTTGTGGTGAGAAAAAGCAAGTATTCTGAAGATGTCAACTATCTCCAGAGACATCATGTAGAAACATCAAATATAAGGTCAAGAATCAAGGAATTTCCCTCTAAATTTTTAAGATAATCACTTAAACTAGTAAAAAAGTTAGAATAAGCAGAACACACTTTGAATGTAGGAATTGCCTGACCAGATATACTCTAAATTCAGAATATTTAAATTGTAGTTCCATTATGCAAATAGACAAGCCAGAGAAACAGGGTATGAATTCCAAGGGAAGTGTATATTTAAAAATTGGTTACTAGAGGCTGAGTACTAGAGTTGCGGGAGATAGGAAAGGTTGATCAATGTTTGTTTCTGTTAGATAGGGGAAATAAGTCTTGGTGTACTATTGCACACTGGGGTGACTATAGGTGATGATAATACGCCATATACTTCAAAAACCTACAAGAAAGAATTTTGAAAGTTTTTGCCATAAAGAAATGATAAATGTTCAAGGATATATATTTTTTTAACCTGATTTAGGGTACCTATTAATATGTATAGTTTCATGTATCAGCTGAAATAGATTTAAAAGAATTGATTATGCTGATATAAACTGAACCTGTATAGAAATAAAAGGTACTGTATAAGGATGCTGAGGAAGCACAATTGGGGAAACAAATTAATCTCTAACCCCAGAATAAATTACAGGGAAATTATTGGTTTCATTTTTAAAAGGAACATTATAATTTCCAAAAAAACTATGTTGTCTTAGATCTAGGGCATCTTTCCTAAGCATAAAAGCATAAAAACAAAGACTAAAACTATTTTCAAAAAGACAAATTTAACTTCACAGTATTCATTTTTAAAAGTTATCAAGAAAACAAGAAGAACTGCTTATTGAGCAAAACTAAAGCCAGGGAAATATCTGGAAAATGACAAAAATGAATAGTATTATAGAAAAATAATTCCAAAAATAAATAGAAAAATGGGAAAATAACATTGGTGGGCAATTAACAAAAGAAAAATCACAAATGATCAGTAAACAAAGTTGTTTCAATCTCACCAATATTGAAAGAAATCAAAAGATATTTTACCTACATTCATTCATGCAGAATATATTTATTCATGACCAACTTGGTGCTAGGTTCTATTGAGA
Source organism: Graphiurus murinus (assembly GCA_004027655.1). Lineage (NCBI taxonomy): Eukaryota > Metazoa > Chordata > Mammalia > Rodentia > Gliridae > Graphiurus > Graphiurus murinus. The sequence goes on from PVLC010003778.1 coordinate 65,126, forward strand.
GTCACTGTGAATACAGAGGAAAATGAGACAATACTCCTACCCTCACAATGAAAGAAACAGAAAATAATAAAACACACGGCAGCATTATAAAGTTACAGTTATACAAGATGAATGTCAGAGGTCTGCTAACATAATGCTTATAGTTAAAATAAGGTATTATGTACTTAAAATTTTATTAAGAAGGTTTGTTCTTATCATCTCCCTTCAAAAAATCAACAAAGAGATACAATGAATCTTTTGAAGGTAATGGGTATATGAGTATATACTTATGTCCAAACTCGCCAAGTTAATTATGTACAGTTTTTGGCATATAGGTTATACCTCAATGAAGCTGAAGAGAAAAAATGAAAAGAGCAAGATAAATAGCAGCATAATTTCAGAAACTTATAGGTATATGAAAAATAAAATGGAAGATAAATTAATACAGAACAGTTGGGAGGATTATAAAAATGGTAGAAAATGAACACAATTCTTTAAAGGGATAATCTGGCAATGTAAATCAATAGTTTTAGAAACGTTCAAAACTTTTCTGAACTTTTTACCTGGAAATAAGACAAAAAATTACAAAATTAAGATACTGTGTACTATATTAAATTAAAAAGCATCTGCACAGCAAAGGAAACAATCAAAAGAATAAAAAGGGAACTGAGAGAATGGGAGAAAATATTTGCAAACTACATATCTTACTAAGGAGTTAATTTCCAAATTATAATGCTTTCCTATAACTCAATAGCAAAAAATTAATAACCTGACTTAAATAAGCTAAATATTTGAATATACATTTCTCCAAAGAAGACACATGAATAGGGAAATGGAAATCAAATGCACAATGCAATATTACCTCATATCTGCCTGGAAGGTTAGTATGAAAAATAAAGTGAGGAAGTCGAGAAATTGGAATCCTCTACCCCATTGGCTGAAATGCAAAATGGTGCATCTGCTATGGAAAACAGTAAGGAGGATCCTCAAGTTAAAAATAGAACTACTATTGAAGTGTTTCCCTCCTCAAGTCTATGGACATGAGATACATACATAAACCTATCAAAGCCACTCTGCCCACTGTGTTGAGCAGGGAAGGTGGGGAGGAAGAAGGAGTGGGGTGGGAACTGGGGGAGGACTAAACAAGTGCTGTGTGCATGTATGCCTCTACCACCCTGGACTTCATCAAGATGTATGCTAAGTGAGATTAGCCAGTCACAAAGAGTAAAGAAACATATGTTCTCCCTAATATGCGGATGCTAGGGAGAAGTTGGGGTAAAGGAGGGTCTCCAGATGAAAAGGAGAGATCCTCGATAAGCAAAGAAGTTGATTTAATTGTAGTGGATGCATGGGGCAGAGGGACGCCCTAAGGCACATGATGTACTTACACAATCATATCAAGGTCACTCACTGAACTGAACCTGAGGGGGAGGGAGGGGGAGGGACTGGGGTGGGAATTGGGGAAGGGGTCAAATGAGAATTGTGTGCAAATATGTTGTTAACAACTTGTACTTAACAAAGATGTATGCTATATTGCACGAATTACTACAATAAAAAATAAATTAAAGAGCCGGGCGTGGTGGCGCACGCTTGTAATCCCAGCATTCGGGAGGCTGAGACCGGAGGATCCGGGTTTGAGGCCAGCCTCAGCTACTTAGTGAGGCACTTCGCAAGTTAGTGAGACTCGGTTTCAAAATAAAGATAAAAAATAGGGGTGGGGGTGTAGCTCGGAGGTAGAATGCCCCTGAGTTCAATCCCCAGTACCGCAAAAAAAAAAAAAAAATAAATAAATAAATAAATAAATAAATAAATTAAAAAAAGATGTATGATTATAATGCATCAGTTAAAAAAAGAACTACCACATGATCTAGAAATCCTACTTCCAGGAATTTATACAAAAGAGTTGAAATCAAGTTCTTGAAGAGTTCTTAACATACATTCATATACATGCCTCAGTATTCTCATTATTCAAGATACAGAAAAAATAGATTTCCATAGACAGATGAAGGAAATCTAATGTATGATACAATGAAACATTACTTAGCCATAAAAGAGGAAATCTGGCAATATATGATAACACGGATGAACCTTGGGGACATGCTAAGTGTAATAAACCTCTAGTCTTATCTATTCTATCTCCCCCAGCGCTAACCTCTGTCAATCACTCATCTGTTCTCCATGACTATAATTTTATTACTCTAAAAGTGTTACATACATGAATCATAGAGTATGTAACTTTATGAGGTAGATTTTTCCCCTCTCAGCATAATACATTAGAGATCCATCCATTTTGTGGGTATCAATAATTCATTTCTTTTCATGGCTGAGTAGTATCCCCATTACATGGATGAATAAGTTTCTTTATCTGTTCACCTACTGAAGGACATTTGGGTTGTTTCCAGTTTCAGTTTTAAGATATTAGAAATAAAGCTTCTATAAACATTTGTGTACTGGATTTCTATGAATACTTATTTTCATTTAAATAGGGTTAACATCTGGGATTTTTATTCCTGAGCCCTATGACAAATATATGGTATAATTTTAAAAGAAATTGCCAAGTTAAATGTGGTACTTTTCACATATTTGATGAATTGAAAACAATCTTAATGTATAACAATAAGAATTGGTTAAAGATTTCAAACTCAAGCAAAATGGTTCACTTAGATAGTACAGAAACACTTTCCCTATAAACCTAGTAATGATGGATAAACATGACACATTTAATATACAGTTCACCTCAAAACTGTAGACTGTCCAGAAACTAGAATTGAAAATGTTCTTGAGAGCCAGGAATACATGCCAATTTTGTTATAGCCCTTGAAATGGTACTAGCCTAATGATAACAGGGTTTTGATTTTAATTCACACAAAGGAATGGGTGACAACAGCTTTACTCACTCAAGGTTGGACATGGGAAGTGACATGTGGGAATAAAGCTGAGATCCTTGAAAGACTGTGATCTCAGTGAATGGGAAATAAAAATGCACCACACACCTACCCAGTGAGATGACAGTAAATCTTCAGAGAGAAATTGAATCCCTGCAATTGGCCCCACATAGGTAGAGTGAGAATTTAGGATCCAGAAAACCTATAAATGAACAAATATGTGTACTGGTCCTTTGATTCCCTAAACAAACTCGACAAGCTACTAGGAACAAATGCCAACCCAGGCCACAAGTGATTCCTCTTTTAAATATAAGATCTACTTATGACTAGTTACAAAAGGGGAGAGAGGGCGAGGGAGTGGGGTGGGAATTTGGGGAAGGGGTCAAATGAGAATTGTGAGCACATGAATCGTTATCAATTTGCACCTAACAAAGATGTATGCTTACAATGTATGAATAAAAATAAAAATTAAAAAAATATAGATAGAATTACCATCCAGGGCAAAGCCAGTAGATACTACAAACTAGAGAATTATCACTATAGTAATTGGGGAAAACTAATAGTTTTCTGTTATGAATTTATAAGCGTACCATTCAATATAAACACAATGCTAGCCCCCAAGTACAACTATGAAATTTTATTTTTTTTATTATTTTATTTTATTGGTATATTGTAATCATACATATTTGTTAGGTACAAGCTGGTAGAGGTATACATGTACACATCTCTCATTTAACCCTTCCCCATTCCCACCCCATTCTCTCCCCACTCCCTCCTTCTCAAGTTCAGTTTAGTGATTGACTTTGATATGTTTGTGAATGTACATCATGTGTATTTAGGTGCTTCCTCCCTCCCCATCACCTTCAGTTAAATCACCTTCTTTGCTCATTTAAGGTTTCTCCTTCTTCATCTAGAGTCCTTCTTATGACCCACTTTCTACCTAGTTTCAGCATATTAACAACAAATGCTGGCAAGGGTGTGGAGAGGTGGGAACCCTAATACATTGTTGGTGGGATTGCAGATTAGTGCAACCACTTTGGAAAACAGTATGGAGGATCCTTAGACGAATGGGAATGATCCTACCATATGATCCAGCCAGCAATACCTCTACTGGGTATCTACCCAAAAGAAAGGAAACCAAACTATCAGAACAACGCATGTGTATCTATGTTTATAGCTGCACAGTTTACAATTGCCAAACTATGGAATCAGCCAAGATGTCCAACAACAGATGAATGGATTACAAAACTATGGGATATGTACACAATGGAATTTTATTCGGCTATAAAGAAGAACAAAATCATGTTCTTTGCAGGGAAATGGAGGGAACTGGAAAACATTATGTTAAGTGAGATCAGCCAGTCACAAAGAGTAAAGAAGCATATG
>PVLC010003778.1:69475-92831 GCA_004027655.1 Graphiurus murinus
TGGTGGCGCACGCTTGTAATCCCAGCATTCGGGAGGCTGAGACCGGAGGATCCGGGTTCGCGGCCAGCCTCAGCTACCTAGTGAGGCACTCCGCAACTTAGTGAGACTCGGTTTCAAAATAAAGAATAAAAAATAGGGCTGGGGGTATAGCTCGGAGGTAGAATGCCCCTGAGTTCAATCCCCAGTACCGCAAAAAAATTAAAAAAAAAAGAAGCATATGTTCTCAACTATGAAATTTTAAATGCAACTAAATTTCCACATTAAAAGATTTTATATATATATATATATATAAAATAAAACTATTTTTATTTTTAACTTTTATACATTTATTAGTACATTATAGTTTCACATCATAATGTAGTTCATAGTGATAGTGGCATACTTAACAATGTCACATAACTTTATTTTATTTTTTGATACTGAGGATTGAACCTTGGAGCATTCTACCTCTGAGCTACACTCTCAGTCCTTTTTATTTTTATTTTGTAATGGGATCTTGCTAAATTTCTGACGATCTCTGCAAGTTGCTGAGGTTGGCCTGCAAATCTGCCATCTTCCTGTCTCAGCCTCCCAAGTACTAGGATTACAGACATGCACTACCACGCCCAGCTTTACATGTCTTATTTTAACATATTTTGCCATAATAAGGCTTTGAAATCCACTGAATATCTTATACCTAGCAGCACATCTTAGTTTGGACAAGTCACATTTCAAGTTCTCAATAGCCCTATCCGGCTAGTGAATATCATTATTGAAATAATTATGTAAGTAATGACTCATTTGTTCATAAATGATTCATTGGGTACCAATTATGTGCCAGACCCTAGGAATACTGCAGCACACTAAGTTAGCAAAGGCACTGCCTTCATGGGGTTGATGTACCATTATACAGAGAGGAAAAGGAGAAAGGGATGTGGAAAAACAGATAATTAACTAGAAAACAATTATGTGAGATGGTGATAGGGGAGATGGAGGAAAAACCTAAAGCAGGGTAACACCAAAAATGAGGATGTGTGTATGTGTGTATGTGTATGTGTGTGTGTGTGTGTGTGTGTGTGTGTGTGTGTATGTGTGTTTATTGAAAGGAGTTATAGGGATATTATATTATTTTACATCATAGCATTACCAATAAGGTAATATCTTAGCATGGACTTACAACCAACCAAATACTGTATAATATCTGGGTGAAAATTATGATTATTGAAATTTTGTGTGTGTTTGTGGTACTGGGGATTGAGCCCAGATACATTCTACCTCTGGGCTATATTCGTATTCCCTTGTATTTTTTATTTTGAAACAAGAGCTTGCTAAATTGCTGAGTCTCGCTAAGCTGCTGAGACCTCAAACCTGTGATCTTTCTGTCTCAGCCTCCCAGGTACTGAGATTACAGGTGTGCACTACCACACCCAGCTTACTGAGATTTTTTAAATACCTCAATGCATGGATTAAACAAAAGATTAGACATAGCATGAGAACATATTAGAATTCCATTCAGAAAATACAACATAATAAATATTTGAAAATATTTACAGGTAAAAAATATATATAACATATAAGTGAGCAGAAATATTTTTTTGTTGTTATCAGAGATTGAACACGGGCATTCAACCTCTGAACTACATTCCTAGTCTTTTATATTTTTAATATTAAAACTGTCTCACTAAGTTGGTACAATCCTTTTCTCTTAGTCTCCCAAGTACTAGGATTACAGGTGTGTGTCACCATGCCTGGCTCATAAAGCTTTTTAAATTTAGGAGCCTACTTATAAAAGGAAAACACCTCAATTGGCACTGTCAAATACAAATATAATGTGAGACAGACAATTTTGTTTTCTTGCAGCCACATTAAAAACATAAAATACAGAGCCGGGCGTGGTGGCGCACGCTTGTAATCCCAGCATTCGGGAGGCTGAGACCGGAGGATCTGGGTTCGCGGCCAGCCTCAGCTACCTAGTGAGGCACTCCGAAACTTAGTGAGACTCGGTTTCAAAATAAAGAATAAAAAATAGGACTGGGGGTTTAGCTCAGAGGTAGAATGCCCCTGAGTTCAATCCCCAGTACCGCCAAAAAAAAAAAAAAAAAAAAGATTAAAAAAAATAAACAATAAACAAAAAACCATAAAATACATAGGTGAAATGAATTTTAATAATATAGTTTATTAGCAACTGAATAATGTATTTAACCCAATATATCCAAAATATATGTCACTAGCCACATTTCACATGTTTAGTAGCCACAATACAACTAGTGGCTACCATATTACTATAGCCCTAGGTGCTGCATAAATTACTATAGACAGCCTTTTAAATGCTTAGCTAAACTCTAGGGAAATTAAATAAACTAAGAAGAAGCTGATGCTATGGACATGCTAGGAAATTTTGCCTTTCTCAGTAACTTCTATTACTTAGGGTTTTATGGATCAGCCAATATGAAATTGGGCTAACCCAGTCAATGAGAAAATTATTAATTCGATCCTGAGGACAGACACAGAGGAAGAGAGGCACATAAAGACAGACACAGTGAAACAGTGAGGGTAAGAAAGACATAAAGAGAGAAAGACCTTGCTTATAGGTATACACACACACACACACACACACACACACACAGAGGCATGCATGTGCACGTGCAAGGAATGACAAGTGGATTATGAAAGACAGAGGAAGAAAGAGGAAGAAGAAAGAAAGAGGCTCTTCTCTCCAGCCCAGATCAGAAATTGAACACGCAGGTCCTTTTCCAACCCCTTGAAGCAGTAGGGTTCTCTATTTCAAGTTGTACCTCCAAAAGTACCAATCGATGGCAGAGGATACCACTGAGAATAGTGACCCTGACTTAAACTCCATGAACATGAATTCATTCATTTCAACTGTTAGTCAAGGCTCCACTTCTCCAAAGACAGTGTTCTTGAAATCAATGACTCCATAGAGTAAATGAAGGAACTGAGTTCAGCAGAGGCATGAGGTACCTCTGACACTTACAAATGTGAAGGTGTGATTAAATGATTTTGCTTGAAAATTCCCTACAAGAAAAACTAGATCATATGTCCTGGGTTCCTCAGTTAAAAATATATATACTACATTTATACTAAAATGATAGACATGAGCATCATGAAGATCTGTTTTTAGACTCTTTTACATTTTGACAGTTATTGATTTAATTGACAAGTACATTCCTTTTTGATATCATCCTAAATTTTGATATTGATCTGTTTGGTAAACTTAAAATGCCTGAACTATAACTAAGCAAAGACCTTGTTTGAAGAGGCAAAGTAAAACTATTTTTTAAAAAAGCCTTATTAACTATGAACATGAAGTCTGTATCCTAAGTCTGTTTCTATTTTTAAAAATGACATGGTCTTATCAACCAATTATCCAGTTTACTTACATGTAAATTATCACATTGGATGATAGAATTTACTCTGGTTATACAAACAATGATTGTACTTTGTATGAGTGTGTGTGTGTGTGTGTGTTTGTGTGTGTGTGTATTTGTGTTTCTGGGGATTGAACCCAGGGCATTCTATCTCTGAGATATACCCTCAATCCTTTTTAAAATATTTTATTTTGAAACAGGGTCTCACTAAGTTGCTGAGGCTATCACTATGTTGCTCAGGCTGGCCTCCAATCTTTGATCCTCCTGTCTCAGCCTCTCAAGTACTGGTATTATAGGCAAGGACCACCACACCCAGCTTGATTCCACTTTTATAGAGAAAAATGATGAATCAAAATATTTTTTATTATATCTTATACGGAGTGAAAAGGAATGAGAATGGTTTGATTCCTAAGGCCATTCTAGATCTTTCTAGGCTTGTACACTACAAAACAACTAGATAATTTCACAAGAAGTGGATTTGCCAGAAAAAAAATGGACTTCAATTTCCCACTTCAATCTATCAATATCCCTTATACATGCGAGAGTTTAGTAGTCTGAGTATGTTGGCGTTGTAGAAAAGGTTAGTTCTTTAACAATGTATAAGAATAAAGCTTTATAATTTACTTTTGAAACAGTGGCCAAGTAACTTCATAATTAATCTTGAGAAAATTAAAATACATGTATGTTTATAACAGTTTCCCAGCACCATTCTCAGTGGTCATGTACTTCCATTTCTAGTATCAGAAACCATTTGCCACAAGCCCATGCCTTGCAATTATCTTCAGCTTTTTCCTCACATGTGGCACATTTTGCACCTAGAATGTTGCTAAGACATAATGATGGATAGTTGGTTATGGGTTGGCTTTGTTTGCACTCTTTTAGGCACAAAACCTGAGATGCATATTTCATTTATATTATTTTGTTCTTGCAGCTGCCCAATACCAAATACAATAACATATACAATTTGGTGGCATGTTTCAATATGCAAACTTCACAGAAGCCTCTGCCCAGAGCTAGCAATCATCAGGACAAGAACAACACTGCCAAAGCTTCTACAAAGGCAATTCAAACAACCCTATAATTTAACTTTTATTCTTATTAAATAATGTTTGTGTACTATTTCAAATTGTAATGTAATTAGTTTAGAGACTTATTATGCAGAATTTTGGGTAACTGTCACTGATATTACAACGACAGGCAAAGGCCACGGAATATTGCCCGCTAGAATTGGTTTTTCTGATTGACAGCTAAACCCTCCCATTTACTCAAGTTATTTACATTTTCATCTGTCAAGCTGAAACACTGTTATTCTTTGAACCATGAAATTTCAAATGGATTGTTTCACTCTACAAACAAATAACCATATTAGGGAAGAACACTTGAAGGCTAGTTACTTTATTGCCAATATTCATGAACTGATATTCAGTCCAAATGAATCTCCTGATAATATAAATAATACATATAATCCCTGATAGTAAAAAATAACAAAATATCCCCTGATAATATAAATAATAATATTACTGGAGATATTATAACTCTACAATGTTGGAAACTAGTGGAAGATCTATGTTTTTTTTTTTTAAGTTAAGCAGCTGGGTTTGAATTTTGGCTCCACTATTCTGCAGAATGTCTCACATAGAGTAGATGCTTAATAAAGATCACCTTACTTCCTTATCTTGTCCCCTAATGTCAACTAGGAGAATGAATTTGGACTTAATTCCATTTGCAATGAGAAGGTTTGAAATGCTCTTTTAATTGTGGGAAATTAATATGACATTTTAAATAAGTGATAAGGGCAGAGTAGAAGCAAGAAAATTGACTGGCTGATGGAATCTCAACTATGATGGAAGCATTATATTTTTTCTCTACATAACTATTTGTTTTAGTCATTTGTTTTTTTTAAAGAATATTCACATCACCAACAAGAAGTCTGTGAAATAGGGATTACAATTTCATTTTCATAGATGAGAAAAGTTATGCTCACAGAGGCCATGCAATTTTCCTAAAGACTATATAACTACTAAGATTTATAACCAGACCTTGAAGACAACATTTATCTATACTTATTTTTATAATACAATCCATTCCATAAGAACATGAAAAAACATGAGGCTGACTACTGCTTGTGGATTAGAGGCTGAGGAAGAGATTAAAATCATATTCAATAGTGATAACATTAAGGGAAAATTTAAAGTTAGAGAGCAAACTGATATGGGATAGGGATATAACAAGGAGATTAACAGAATATTTTGCTTGGGATATATTGATTTTTGTTTCATATATGCTTTATTTTTTACAATTTAAATTATGAATTATAAAATCAATCTTTTTTCACACTCTATGTTGTGATACTTTGCTTTTAATATACTTTTATTGGTGTATTTTATTGATTTTAAAGTGGGGTTGGGCATGCAAATGGAATTACCACTAGGTGTTTGGAAATGTAGGGATGACAGACTATCAGGCCTAGCTCTATAGAGGTGTACAGTGCTGTAAGAATGGATATAAAACCAGGCGTGGTGATGCATGCCTGTAATCCCACTTGGGAGGCTGAGACTCTTGGGTTGCAGATTCAAAGTCAGCCTCAGCAACTTAGCAAGGCTCTCAGCCACTTAGATCCTGTTTCCAAATAAAAAATAAAATAGGGCTGGGGGTGTACCTCAAAGTAGAATGCCCCTGGGGTTCAATCTCCAGTACCAAAATAATAGTAATGATGATGATGATAATTATAATAATAAATGGATATAAAATCTGATATGGACACTTGCAAGTGTCAGATCATCAAAGTACATGTGCAACACCCATATTTAGGCAAATAAAGGGCTTAAAAGAATCAACCAGAGGGACAGTGATGAAGCAGGCAGAGATATATGAAAACATGTTTGGCAAAGAAGCCAAGAGAAGAATGAAAATGTTATTTTAAGCATCCATCAAGCACCAAGAACTTTACCAACAAAACTCAATACATTCATGTGGTCTGTTATTTATGAATTTTTTAGACATGGAAACTAAGGTCAAATAGGAAATGATAATCTGTTCAGCAACCCATAAAAGCAAAATGACAAAATCAGGATTCCAAGCTAGTCTCAAGATTCCAAATCCCATGTTCTGTTCATTTTGAGGAGAGAACAATCACTACAGATTAAGCTCTGCTGTATTGTTAAGGCAAGATGTCACAGGGTTTGGCAATTGGAAGATTTTGAGAAAACACTGGGGATGACACTAAGATTTCAAGTCAATAGGGTTGTGTGGGTATGAGAAAGTAGGGAATGTGTTGGAGACTGCTCTCTGGGGAAGTTAGCCAGTGATAGTGTGATGGTTTCGATTTAGAATGCCCTCTAGCCCTCATGGAAACAAGGTAGCAATGTTGAAAATTGGGCTCCATTACTAAAGAGGGGTCCCTGTGGCCTTGCTCTTGGAATTATATGGTTCCCCCTTCCCCTCATCTCTCTGCTTTCAGTCTTGACCTCATTGCTGTGAGCCTTGCAGTCTCAGTCACAGTCTCTCTCCCTCTCCCTCTCCCTCTCCCTCTCCCTCTCCCTCTCCCTCTCCCTCTCCCTCTCTTCTCTCTCCTGCCACCATGCCTTGAGCTCCACAGATGCCAACCTCACATGGACTGAACCCCCAAATCTCCCCCCCAAATTGTGAGAAAATATATCCTCCTTCCTTTAAGTTGTGTGGCCAGTTGTCTTAGATTATAAGAGTGAGAATTTTGACTAAGATGGTTGGTAAATAGAAATAAAAGATAAATAATAAATGCAGAAAAGATCCTATCACAAAATGCAATCTCTCATTGTACTTCCTATACTGGGTATTCTAGTACTTTCGCACTTTCATGAAGGAATGAATGTATTAAAGCTTGAAAATTCTGGACAATCATCTACCCCCTTTAGGTGATAGATAAGGGAATATTTGAAGAGATTTTCAATGGTAGGCCGAGACAACCAGGTCCCTTGCCAGAATGGGTAGACAAACTTGAGTCTATCCACTCCTGATTTAATGCTCTTTTGCAAGGTATCTACTATAGCAGAGTATTTCATCCCATCTTCTTGCTAAATCTAGCTCACATTTGGTTAACATGGACTTTGCCTTAAAGTCCTGTAGCCTATATTTCCATCTATTTGTAGTCTAGATAGTATCTGGATTTTGTGCAAGGAGAAATAGCAGAGAAATGATTAAAAATGCATACCTTTGAGAATGCATAGTACAAACTTTAACTTTCAGAATTACACAATTTTCTTTACTGGGTCTCAATATTCAAAGAATCCACTATGTTATTTAGCACAGAGCTACCATAATTTTGGTATTATCTGTCAATTGCTTTGCTTATCAGCTTTTTTTCCCCTTCTCCTGCAGAATTTAAACTTCCTTGAAGGTAGAAACTATTTTACTTGTTATATTTTTACAAGTGATTTCAGAGTGTAGAGTATATGTTGGACAATGAATACATATTTTTGAAAGACTAATATTAATACATAAATGTAAGAACTCTTTGGAACAAATTTTTCCAAAGGCAAATTTTTAAGCATTCATGATTCAATTGCCCCATGAAAAATGCTGTGTGAAATCCAATTACTTTCACATTTAGGCACCTGCTTCTTACTTGGTGATTCAAATAGCCAATTCTGAATGTAGTGAGACAGGATTAAAGAAGAATCAGCTAAAATTCTCAGTGTATTATCTATTTCCTTAGTTTATAATTTTCTACTAGTAAAAAATAAAATAGGTTCATTATAGATAGCATGAGCAACATAAAACTGAAACAAAGAAGAAAATAAAAAATCACTAATTAACACATTCTTCAGGATAACTGTAGCTGGTATTTTATTCCCCTTTATTATTTTATGCCCATAAACACACATGCATTTTTACACAATAGGGATAAAAATGCATGTGCATTTTGTATATATTATTTCATTTAACATCAAATAGCAAGTACCATTATATATTACTAAATATCCATCAAAATTATCATTTTATAATGTATATAATAACTCATAGTATATATATCATTTAAACTATCTTGCTATTTTTGGTTATTTAGGTTATGAAGTTTTCATTGATATATCTTTGTGAATAAAATTTTGTGCATTTTTTTTGCTAAAATTTCTGACCATTCCCTTAGACCAGCTTTTTTTCAAATACACTTTTATTGGTGCATTGTAGTCTCATATCATAATGTAGTTCAGAGTGATAGCAACATACATGCACACAGCACTTAGTGAATTTCCCTGGCTCTCTCTCGACTCCCTCCACTTCCCCATACATGATATTGAGATTGGCATTAGTATTCTCATATATGCACATAATATCTTCGGAAGTGTTTCCTTTATTAATTCACCACCACCACCACTGGCTTTTAAGAAGTTGAATTGCTAGCTTACCAAGGCATAATTCTATTTATAGCTTTGGTTGTAGAAATACCTAACAGCAGAGTTTTATGTTCAATCATTTCATACACAGATGAGAGATCAAATACAATTATGTCAATGATTTCCTCCAAATGACAATGGCATGCCATATAATTCATTTGGCAATACAACATAAAGTACTATTTTTTCAAATTCATCTTCTAATTATCATGTGATGATGACAATGAGAATGAAAAAATGACTAATCCATTCTATTTGAGTTACTTTGCTATCAGCAATAGGAAGGGTGAATAGAAGGAAGTGAATTTGGGTTGATTTACTTTTTTTATATGTGTATTTTAGGTTTATGAGTTTAGAGGGCTAAGCTGTGGCTATGAAACTGTCTCTCCATGTTTCTTTCCAGATTCCCCAAATCTTACCACTTTAGCCTTCTTCTCAGAGTCATTCTTAATAATTTATCACCATCTATAGCATTTGCAGTACTGAGAAGATGATTTTATCATAAGAAATAGTATATGCTGCATACAAACAGGTCAATAACCAGCTCGTTTTGATGTATGTCATAAGCCTATTTTATCTAAGGACACAGTTTATCTGCCTTCAAAAATCCATTTCCAGGGGAATCCTACAGGCTAAATCATAACATTATTCCAGTTAAGCAAAGAAAATAACTTCAGCTACAAGCTCCCTTATTACATTCAAAGCACATTAGTGTTTGCAATCAAGTCCTCCCAAACTGATACATATGTCTACGCTAAGAAAAAGAAATGCAAGATGCTCTTGTGCCTAATTGCTAGATTTAGAATCTAACTTGTAATTACACATAAAGAATCAATGGTTTCAGGTTTGAAAATGTCAATATTAAAAAAGGTTAACTTTGCTTTAAAATTGCACTTAATGATTTGTCTGATGATAAAAATAACACTTATTACAGAAAATTTAGAAAGCATCAATAAAAAATTAAATTACCTCTAAGCCTATAACCCAGTGACAACCACTGTTACTTATTTGGAACAATATTCCAGTCATTTTTCCTTGCCTCTGTGTGTGTTTGTGTGTGTATATGTGTGTGTGTGTGTGTGTGTGTGTGTGTGTGTGTGTGTGTGTTTTCTTGGGGTTGTATTATACATACTCTTTTAAACAAAGTATTATTAGTATATTGTAATTATACATCATAGTGAGGTTCAATGTGATACCAACATACATGCACAAAGTGCCTGGTATGTTTCACTCTCATATCCCACCCACACCTACTTTCTCCCTCTCTGCACATGCAAGCTAGATAGGTAGCAATACTTTTATGTATTGCCAAAGAATTATTTAAGCTGTTTCCTTCCTCAGCCCTCCTTTTCCACATTCCCATCTTCCTCTGCCATTCCCCTTCCACTAGTAAAATAGTCTCCACATTTATCCCAAGTCTCTTCCACATATCTAGCTTCCACGTATGAGAGAGAATACACATCCCTTGACTTTTTGATACTGGCCAATCTCACATAGCATAGTTTTACAACCTTTTTGTGCTTATTAGTATCTCATGAACCATTCTACATGTCATATACATAAGCAATTACTTGTAATCATGGTTTTGGTTGGCTGTATAGTATTACAATCATAAGAATATACAGAGCTTATTTAACCAATACTATATTTTTGAATTGCTGTGCCAAAACAACAATTTATTTAACCAATAATATATTTCCAAAATTGTTGTTCTCTATATTCTATAGTTATAAATAATATAATAGCTAGCACTTGGTATATCTCTGTCTCTTTAAAATACATTTCTAGAAACATAATTGTGAGTTAAAGGATACAACTGTCTAGAGGATTTTGATATATTTGATATATTAATAATATATGTTATATATATGTGTGTATATATATATATATATATATATATATATATATATATATCCAGCTTCTTGCATTTCTCTGCCCAGTTCTTGCTTCTGCCTCAAAATCCTTCTGAGTCCATTGGTGAGGCAGTCAGGATGTATGTAGATGGTAATGCTCCAATAATTACTTTCAGCAATTAAGGGATAGGAGTCTTTATATAAATATACTATAATTCTTACCTCTGTATGGGACAATTCTGAGTTGTATTCCACATAGTCTCCTGATGGGCACCAGTATAATTAAGCCCCAGCTGCCCATAGCAATACTGTTATTCCCTATACTGGATTTATTTCCTTACCTTTCTCACTTTCTCATTTCCTCATGGTGTTTCCTAGGATCAAATCCCAAATAAAATGCCCATAGCCAAATTCCTGTCTAAAAATCTTCTTTTGAGAAAATCCAAATACAATAACCTCCAATTTTCTCTCTTTTAGTTTCAAGCTGATTATGAGACTGGGGAAAATTTAAGCCAGGATTGATAACCTGTAGAATATATGTAAAGACTTAAATGTAAAATTTTAGAGAGCTATGTAGTTGTGGGAAAGGGAGAGAATCTTAACTCAATGAATAAGATAGTTAAATAATTTTAATTAGCCTGAAATTTTAAAAATGCCCTTTACTTAATGCAAAAATTGAAGTCAAATATTTAATCATAATTATCTACTTTCAGAAAGTAAAAACCTAACAACATGATCATCTAGACAATATTATAAAAGGTCATAAGGCCCTTTCCCTGCTTTGAAGATAAGTTAAGAAAATCCAATTCCAAAAGGAGGTGTCTTGGTTATATTAAGCATACCTACTTCTTTAGTACGTGAGTAATTCCTGGATGACTTATATAATATGAATTGAAAGGGAGAAAACTTGCAGGGGAGTAAAGTGGTAAGAAATGAAGATGCTCCTTGGCCAGATAGATTTATATAATAAACCAGATAGAAATAGGTGGCACTGTTTGGAGAGAAAGAATACACACACACACACACACACACACACAGCATCAGGTTTTGATCATTAGTGCTGTCCAAAATAACTTTCTGTGATGATGGAAATGTTCCATATATAATCTGCCCAGTATACTAATCACTTGCTACATGTGACTACTGAGCACTTAAAACATGGCTAGTGTGATTAGTGCAACTAAGAAACTAACATTTCAATTTAATAAATTTAAATTTAAATAGTCACATTTGGCTAGAAACTACCCTCTTGGATAATGCAAACCCAGGTGTCTGACTGTATCATATTACTGCCACCTTCCATAGGTTAAATTTGGCTTGTAAACTTAATTATTATCCCATTATTATTCCCATTTTTATAGTTAAGGAAACTGAAGTAAGAAGAGGCTAAGTGATTTGCTCACAGAGCTAGGAACTTGTAGGATTGAGAATTAAACTCAAATTTGTGCTTTCCATCGCCAGACTACACTGGCTTTTAGGATTTAAATATTAAAAAGGACTATTTTCAGTCATTCAACACACACTTAAAAAGCAATGTTAAGTCATGGGTCTTGTCACAAGCAAAGAAAGTCTTCCTGAGTTTTTTCTGGAGAACAAAAATTTGGGAAACACTGGGTACCTTGGTATTCTAAATAGATCAGTTCTACCTAAAAATATTCTCCAGCATCAAAGGTGAAAGAAATATTTCTTTCTGATCCCAAGTGATGTGTTCCTGGATGAATGGTAGCTATTTTTATTACTCTGGCTTTAGAAAAGGGATAACTTAGACATGAAGTTTTCTCTCTGATCTCTGCTCTGTTCTTCTATCACACACTATTTATTTGAACTTTCATTGAACAAGGGCAGAATTAGCAATGAAAATCCACAAAGAGATTCACAAATAGAAAAATATTATATTTTTTGTGGGGGTGAAATGATGGTAAGTTGATAATAAAAGCATATGCCAATTTAAAAGAAAATGCAGTGTCAAAGTTGAAATAGTAGCTTAATAGAAATGAAACGTGTTTAGAAAATCTGGACATCTCACTGTTGAGGAGATTGTGGGGTTAAATATTGAACACTGGTGATATTTGATTAAACCAGCTCAAGAGGGAAGAAAATCCTTTCACATAAGTGTAATAGACTTGTTGCATATATATATGCAATATGAATATATATATATATATATATATATATATATATATATATATATATATATATTCAGGTATTCTTACTGATGAGCTATATTTTTGAGTTGGAGGAAAGGCTATGCATTGATGAGGCATAGAATTATTCCATTTAAAAATATTATTTTTGGAATTACTTACATTTTTAAAAATTTGAAGCATGCATAGCATATGATAAATCATCATCCAGACACTGGGCTTGGCACTAGAAAGAGAGATTTATCTTCCAGAGTAATCTTTCCAAGAAAGATGATATTACCTATTCTTTTGACTATAACAATAGACTTTCTTCCAAGGTTGAATATTTTTTGGTCATGGAAAGAAAACTCATACCACCAAGACCTTGGATTTTCTCCATGATTTCAATGTTTGAGAATACTTACCAACCCATATCAAGTTCATTACTGAAAAATATGGCTAAACAAGTTATAGACTTTTATAATAAAAGATGATTAATAAACAAATAGGATGAGGAGATAAGAGGAATTAGCATAATAATACAGCTGGACTTCACAGTGTGAGTTGGAGAGTAGGTGGCTAGATTTAACACTAGATATAGAGGTCTACGTTACATTATAACACTCCTTGAGGTCTACATTAAAAGGTTTTAATCTTTACCCTGAAGATGAAGCAACACATCAAAGAATTTAAATAGAATTCCATTTACTCAGATTTGCAATTTAGAATATAATTCTAGTAGAATTGTGGAAAGTCAATTTTGAGATGAGACCTTAAAGATCTGATTCAAGTATACTCATTAAGAAAGTACTGAAAACAGATTTGCTTAAACAGAATGTTTGGCTATTAAACTACAAAAATTGAAAGCCACTGTCTTAAATGAACATGTATGGGCCCAGGTAATATACTTAAATGTAATTTCTAAATAATACTTTCTATCAAACTGGTTTTCGACACTGAGAATCAATTCTTTTAAATCAACTCAATTAGTAGAATTTTGATCTAATATAATAAGTTAGATAACAGATTCACTTAGAAAAAGAGAAACATTTTAATGTAGACTATTTGGGTTTGCTATATCTACAGGAAAAACAAAAATGTTGTCTAAGTATATAAGTCACTAAGAAATCCCAGTATTAAAAGAACCTGCCATTTACTCCAAGCCTCTTCACTTAATGTTACATAAGTAAATTCTATACAAAGCTATCAGCTGCCATGTACAAGAACTAAGAAGGTCATTTATAAGGATTAATAGAATGTAAATTCTGTATTAGATAAAGGAAATAGTAAAAAAAAGTTTCTAGGAACAGTGCATGGCTGATCAAAATGGATTTCAAAAAGCCTTTAAAAGAAATATCACAATATTCAGAGACAAGTTGACATATCTTAATATGTCAGTGAGAAAGTAGGACAAGAGAAAAAGGGCCTTGACTAGTCACAGGAGGTGGTCTGGAGGAGGAGATTTGGTGCAAAGAGTGAGCAATAAATAGGAGTTGAAGAGTTTTTAAAAACATATTATTCAACTTGCAGGCTCCTTTATTTTTGTCCAATTGAGGGCAGGCCATAACCCTTCCCACCTACTACACCCCAGATGAGAACACGTAGAGAGAACAAGCAGCAGACAAGAAATACAGACAGAAAATAACCCTTCCTGGTGGTAACAAACAATAGATGTTCTATCAAGGACACAATGGAAGATCCAGTGATGGAAGAAGGAGCTGTGCATTAGAAAATGCAGAGAAGCAGTAAGTAGGGCTATAGAAAATAAGTTGAATATATGTATTAAAGACTAAGCTTTAAAAATTGGATTTGGATACTGAGAACTTTTGCAGTTATTACTAAAAGCTGAAAAAGAAAATGGCAATTGGATGCAGACCAGTGGGTGAATACCATAATGAAAAAAAGAAAGAGAATTGATATATCATCAGAGACATTTCTTTTTACCTAATTCATTAAGAATTTCACCAAGTGCTTAGAAGGAATTATTTAAAGGAAATATGAGAACCAAAAAGTATGCTATCTGCAGTTTGTAATATATTTTAATATCATCCTCCAGTTATTATATCCACACTCATGCATATTTAAGTCACTATTTCATGGACTATCTCATTCTCATTCCATAAAGCAAACATTGTCATTTTAATCTAATCCTTTCTGTTGCCTTTATTATTTCCTATGTGAATAGAATAAGTCTAGACAATGTTAGGGGTATTCAAAATAAATGTGTCCATCGATCATTGCCTTCAAAATTCTGTTGGCCAGAGAGGACATACAATTTGAACAACAAACTTTAGTTCATTGCTGTTTCTGGAGTTCCTGTCACATGATAGGTTCTCAAGATAAATTCTGAATCAATCAATGTGTTAGTGAATGGTATTTTAATAAAGCTTATTCTTAGTTGACCATGCCAGGTGAGTTATTTATGCATGTTATACTGCAACCAAACCCTAGGGAGAGTCCAAGAGAATATTTTATTCTTCATCTAAATAAAATTCATTTTGTGTCCTCTTAAAATAAAGGACATCCAGGCACTCAAGTTCTAGAAGTCATATGTACCTGATCACAATGTCTAATCTGAATTAGTGTCATATGTTCTTTGGCCTGGAAAGTATATTTTCTTCTGCTTATCATGAGGAAATCTCCTTCAACGTGAATTCTTCATTAGGAATATAGGATCTTCTTGTGCCAATATACTGAAAGAATGTGACAAAACTTCTACTAGGAATAATGATACCTTAAATTATATCAATAAATATGGTTGGTTATAAATATGGGAGGCATTGTCCTATTTTACTCTTATCAATACTATTTCCATTTCTGGACAACACACTTGAAGATGACAAAATGGAGTTTATAGATAAAATACTCAGGATGTCACAGAGACTTCACATCTTTCATGTTTAAAAAAACCTAGAGTAACTCGTGGTTTGAACTCTGCATCCTCAAAAATGTGTCATAACTTTTCAAATTTCAGTAAATGACATCTCTATTCACTCAAATGGTAAAAGTCTAGGTTCCATCAGGATCTCTTTCTTCCCTTCACTTCTGAATTAAAATCAATACAAATATCAGTTATAATATTGCTATTGCAATTATTTCTAATAGTAGATAAAATTTACCCGTAATTTGTTCTATCAGACTTTGTACTAGAAACCTTATATTCTCTTGCTTCATCTTCATAATTATTATACCTTTCATCTTTCAGTTGATGAATTTGAGTTTAGAGCTATTAATACAGTTGCACATAGTCATAAATGGTACGGCTCAAATTTAAACAAAATTTTGTTAGATTTCCCAACCTGAACCACGTCTTCTTATGATAGTTTCCCAAGATAGCTTATCTCTGTCCACTTCTGTCCTTCTACAATGCTACTAATTTTATTAAAATTAATATCGTATATTTCTTACCTAGACTATTCTAATGTAATTGATGTCATGTTATACACACACACACACACACACATATATAATCTCCTGGTCTATGAGATCAGTGTTATAGTATTAAAAGTGATGAAATTTAGAACAAAGAGGTTACATAAGATGCCCAAATAAGTCCAGCTTATAAATAGGAGAAGGTTCAAATCAAATTCTTTATATAATATTCAATGTCTTAAATTCACTTTAGGGAGTGTCAACTGAATAAATAACTAATAACAAATAAAAAACTAAATAACAGAGCATTCCTCCTTCAACATTTAATAAAATTAATGTAATGATATTAAATACCAGCAAAAAATAAAAAAAGAAAGAAAAAGGACAGTCAAACAAAGAAAGGGACATGACTTAAAATATTAAACTTCAAAAATTGATAACCAGGGGTTAAAAGCAGAATCTATCAGAGCAACACTGAAGGTTTCCTGAACTCAGACCTACCCCTGAGGCAGACTAGTGAATTATAAATTGGTAGTTCTAGGAACTTTCACAAATACCCATGAAGAAAGGAGACAAGTAAACAGTCATTGTAGTTATCCTATTTATCTTTAAACTCAGGATGAATAATGAAGTGCAGAACTGGAAAACAAAATGAAAAATTCTAAGAAGAGTGAGGTTCCCAGGATCTATACAATTAGGGATGTGATTTGAAGCCAGATTATATCCTTCCATAGAAACAAGACAAACCTGGACTGGAGAGCACTTATCCTGACTTGAGAAGTTTAAGGAATTCTCAAGAAAAAGAAACAGACCATATATTCTAGCAAGTACTATACTGAAATTCATTTTTGCCATCTCATACACCATACATCCCCAATATCTAGACACCAAACTGATGCTGGAATTTTAGAGTTAGAAATTGGGCAAAGACCAAAAAAAGAGAGAGAGAAGTCTGTACCACATGCCGAAATATGGGCAATATAAATTTAAAAATACAAAAAACCTTCAGATATATACATATATAATAATAATAGCAGAAAAAAGAAAGTATTCATCCTCCTGTGGTGGCACACACTTGTAATCTGAGTACTTGGAAGACTGACAGGTAGATCAAAGGTTCAAGGACAGCCTCAGTAATGTAGGGAGACTCAGCAACTTAGTGAGACCCTGTTTCAAAATAAAAAAGCAAAAGATGAAATAGGACTGGGGGTGTAGTTTAGAGGTAGAATTCCCCTGGGTGAACACACACACACACACACACACACACACACACACACACACACACATACACACACACACACACACACACCAAAAAATGAAAATATATAGATAGATAAATATCCAATCAGAAAGGAAACATCATACAATAAACAAAAAAATCCTACAAGCATTTTTACATTGCAGAACAAGTTAATAAGAACTCGGGTCCATGAAAGAAAAACATAAAATTAAAATAATAAGAAAAATAGTTGAATTATATAAAAATGGAGATCGCAGGTCTAAAGAACTGAATTAAGAGACAGAGGCAGGAGTTGAAGGCTAGCCTGGGCAATATAGCAAAACCCTATCTCAAAATGAAAAATAAAAAGAATTGAGGATATAGCTCAGTGGCACTGAACTCGTGGGTTCAATCTCTAGTACCAAAATAAATTAATTAATTTTAACAAACCTGAACATTATTTCCTTTTTTTAGTACTATGGATTGAAGCCAGGGATAGTCTGCCTCTGAGATATACCTCCAACCCTATTTTATTTTTTATTTTGAAGCAAGAAAGATCTTGCTAAGTTGCTGAGGACCTTGCTAAATTTCTGAGGCTGGCTTCAAACCTATGAGCCTCTTGTCTGTCTTCCAAATACTGGAATTACAGGTGTGTGCCACTACATCCAGCTCATCATTTCCTTTAACATAGAAATTAACAATAGAAAGAAAACATGAGACAGAGATGGATCAAAGTTGAATTATTCACATCAAAGGATATGCTGAAATAATGAAGATGAGAGTAATGGATAAAAGGTTAAATAACACAGCTAAGGAGAAAAAAAGCTTAAATCATCAAGATTATATAGATCTTTTAAAAATGGGAAAACTTAGAAACAATTAAGATGACCTTCCCTGGGTGAATGAATAAACAAATTGTGGCAATCTGGGTAATAGAATATTATTCTGCACTAAAAATATCTGAGTAATGAAACCATGAAAAGACACAGAGAACCTTAAATGCATATTGCTAAGTAAAAAGTAGCCAATTGAAAAAAGCCACATACTGTATAATTCCAATTACTCAACATCATAGAAAAGGCAAAACTATGGAGACAGTAAAAGTCAATGGTTTCTAGGAATTAGGAGAGAAGGATAGATGATTATGAGGAACATGGGATTTATAGGGTAGTGAAATTATTCCACATGATACTATAAGGTATATCCTTATACACCTGTCAAAACGTATATAATGTATAAAAGAAAGAGTAAACTCTAATGGAAGCAATGGATTTTGCATGATAATGATGCATAATTGTTGTTCATACCACTCTGGTATGAAATGCTCTTAGTGGAAACTCTCTACTCTTCAGTTTTGCTGTGAACGTAAAATTGGTCTAAAGAATAAAGGCTTAGCACTCATAAGTGAAAGAGAAACAGTTTACCTCATCTAAAAATGAAGGTAAAACAAATGAGGCAAAAAATAAATATTGCTAGTTTCTAGGATGGCTGAATACTTTCTAAACCAGAAATGGTTAGAAAGGAACTTTATTGCACTAAGCCTTTATTCTAGTGTAGCTGAAGAGAATTCATATTTGGCTACACTATTTTTTTTTTTTGCAGTACCGGGGATTGAACTCGGGGGCGTTCTACCTCCGAGCTATACCCCCAGCCTTATTTTTTATTCTTTATTTTGAAACCGGGTCTCGCTAAGTTGTGGAGTGCCTCACTAGGTAGCTGAGGCTGGCCTCGAACCTGGATCCTCTGGTCTCAGCCTCCCAAATGCTGGGATTACAAGCGTGCGCCACCATGCCCGGCTTACACTATTTTTGTTAACTGTATTTTGTTCCCTATTTTATGTCTAAATACTTTGTTTTTGTTTTAAAATCTTAATAATGTCTCACTTCCAGTATATCAATTTCAGAGAACTAAGGTTTTGCTACTGTTAGCCATTTACTCTCCCACTGATTGGGATTTTTTTTAAAGAGATTTTTTTTTCTCCCTTAAATATGTTTTAGAAAATTCTATAGGAGGGGTGGGTGCATGTCTTAATGTTGGGAAGTAGTGACTTTGGGGTTGAATGTACTTGAATAGATTAAAATTGCATTGTTACAGACATAGAAAAAAATTTATGTATGAAAAATGGTAATAGACTTACACTGAGTACAAATAATACTTATAAGCATGTGAATATGTGATCATTTGTGATGTTACTTGTATAATAAAGAATATATATATATTATATATATATATACACATATCTTTTGAAGTATTGTAAGGAAAATTGTACTTTCTTATCATGTTACTTTTTATAAGTGTTGAATATATTCCTATTTATTTTTCTATGTTCTGTTTTGTAGCCTTAAGAAGTGTTTCAAATATATCTGCATGTATAAAATAAGAGTAAATGCCCTACATGGTGTGACGCTGCATTAAATATAAAACTGTGTGCATACATTAAAAAGAAAAAAAAAACGAATAAAGGCTACCTGTAACTCCAGTACTTGAAAGGTTGAGACAGGAGGATTGCAGGTTCAAGAATAGCCTCAGCAAGTGGTGAGACTCTCATCAGTCTAGCAAGACCCTGTTTCAAAATAAAAATAAAATAGGGCTGGAGGTGTAGCTCAGAGATTAAATGCCCCTGGGTTCAATCACCATTACCAAAAAGAAGGGAGAGGAGGAGGAGGAAGAGGAGGAGGAGGAGGAGGAAGAGGAGGAGGAGGAAGAAGAAGAAGGGCTACTAAAATGGCAAAATGGGTTTAAACTCGACAAATAGATATGATTTTTTGGTATATAAGAACATCTCTATGAATTATAGAACAATTAAATATGCAGATTAGAGGTATAATAAATATTCTAGGAAAATATCAAATGATACTACCCTGGTAAAATTACTGAACTTCTACTATAAATAAAGAATTCTCCAAGTATTCAATAGAAGCAAGGAATCTATATGGAAGAAAACAAGCTAGACTAAGATTGCTCTACAACAATCTTTAGTGATAGAAGACAATGAGGACAATAGGGAGTCACTATTTTTAGTGAAATACAGTATGGCACAAGAACATTATAGTAAGTCAAGAAGTTTTACAAATATAAAGAAAACAAGCACTAATTCCCTACTTAAAAAGGCCTAAGGAATAGGAAGACATTATTAGTCCAGCTGGAAAGAATTTTTTACCCTGTTTCAAAATAAAATAGGGCTGGTGGTGTAGCTGGGAGGTAGAATGCCCTGGAGTTCAATTCCTAGGACAAAAAAAGAGGTTAATTAGAACAAAGTATTCATCAATGGGTATAGTAAAATTCCAAGTGATGGGCACTAAATTCATGTAAATATAATACTAAGCAGATGCCAAATTTTATGGTACAGAATAAGTTCTAACAATATAAAAAGATAGAAATTTCACTAAAATCAAGTAAGAAAGTAAGAGTGGGGTGGGAAGAAATATGAGAAAGCAAATTCTTTCTTTTTGTATGATATAAATTCAACCACCCCTATCTAAAATTTAGCCATACAATTAAATTTAAAAAATCATAGCTCAGACATCTTAATAGCATTCAAAATGTATTTGAATTGGAAGGGGCTTCAATTAAATGATTAAGGTTTTCAGTTAACAAAATCAGTCTAATAAACTGAGAGTCAAGAGCAGCTTAAGAAAAAAGAGCTTCTTCATATTTCTATGAAAAAGAAAATTCAAAATGTTATCATAACTCTAAATAAATAACTACAATAAAAAATTTCCTCATCAGTTATTTAGACTAACATCATTAATTCTTCTGCTGATCAGCAATTTGCTATCATGAAGTATATCTGCTTTCGATGGAAGATTTCGGAACAGCCTACAATACAATATAGGCTTACAACATTACCAGCTTTGGTCTTACCCAGAATCTATTCCCTGAAGTATCAACAGTGCAGAGTGTATAGTAAAGTCCTTCCCACAAGACTTTGAGGCTCTTTTCTTTATAAATTTTAGCTTTGCTTACAATAAGAGTCTTCATACAAGCTTCAAGTAAAAGGATAAAACTGTTTCATAATTAAGACTGGGTGGCTGTGGTAAATTATCACAATAAGCAACAATACACAAATAAAAAGAGTAAATTTCTATTGCAATATAGTAAATAGCTATTTTCTAAGAGTATGATCAATGATTTCCTTGAAGGTAATTGTGAACTGTGAAGGTAATGACATTTTTGTGAGGCCTTGCCATACAGTTTACAACCTCCAAAATATGTATATTATTAGAAACTTACCTACACAAAACTTTACATTGGGAAGACTGAGAAACTCTTCTGATTTGGCAATTCCTTCTGTGAAGCTTTTATAGTAATGAGCTGATAAGACTATCAAAAATCCTTACTTTTGTATTTCTGTGTGTGTGTGTGTGTGTGTGTGTGTGTGTGTGTGTGTGTGTGTGTGTTACTGGGGATGGAACCTAGAGGCCTTCTACCTCTGGGATACACTCCAGCCCTATTTTATTTTTTATTTGGAAACAGAGTCTTCCTAAATTGCTAAGGGCCTCACTGAGTTGTTGATGCTGGCCTTGAACCTGCGATTCTCCAAGTACTGGGATTACAGGCGTGAGTAACTGGACCCAGCTTTGTATTTCTTTCTGATAAAAGTGAAATAGTAAAATGGGCTCTGGGGGAAATCTCAAAGATAGTTTTAGATGTTAAAGATAATATAATTTGGGGAGCGTTACTGAGATTAAACCTGGGGTACCCTATTTCTGAGCTATACCCTCAGTCCTATTTTATTGTGTTTTTTTTATTATGAAACTGGGTCTCACTAAGTTGTTGAGGGCCTTGCTAAGTTGCTGAGTCTGGCTGTGAACCTAAGATCCTGCTGTCTCAGCCTCCCAAGTACAGGAATTACAGACATACGCCACCACGCCCAGCTAAAATTTTTATATATTTTAATGTAAGATTTGATGTTGGAAAGTCAAAATTGAAAGAGATTTCAGAGGTGATTTCATCATAAACACTTAATCATGGATGCCTAAGAAACAATGACTATTAATGAAAGAAGCAAAACAAAGTAAAAACAGAGAAAGGTAATGTTTATTTTGCTTAAAAATAACCACTTAAATTGAAACAAACCATTTTTTATGAGCTCAGCAATCTGCTTTAAATGTTCTTAAATTTTACCTTGGGGGAAGTCAGGTATCACTAATAGGAAACAAGTCCATCCATTCATTCTTCCTTTTTTCTCTCCTTCCTTCCTTCCTCACTCCCTCCTCCTATGTTCTTTCTTCTTTCCTACCTTTTTTTCCCCCTCCTCCCTCCCTCCCTCTCTCTCTCACTTTTCTCTCTCTCCCTCTCCCTTCCCTTCCTTCCTTTTACTCTAAATAATTATGCAAAAAATAAAGAATATGGCCAAATTAATGAAAGTGCAGAATATTATTGTGGTGAGATATGGAAATTCTTCTTTCTGAGCCAATTTCAAGGAAGGAAAAGAATAACATTTCATCACTTTTTGTTAAAAGCTCTAAGATAAATGTATCATTTTTACAGAGATAAAACAAAATCCTGTTTTCCATTAATATAATAGTTATAAACCCATTAAAAGTGATCACTTTGTCAAAACTAAGCACATGTTTCTCCTTTTCAGACTCAATATTTGTAGTTCTACAAACAAGTAAATATAAAAATGTCCCTTTTACAACTTTTCTTAACTTTATATATTCTGCAATTGAGGATATAATAAGGCTATTCTCTTCTCCTTGTGATAGGAAGCCTCATTTCATTTACAACTACAAATAAGCAGTTGGATTTATTGGTCAATATCACTTCTTATATAATTTGGATCACATATAAACAAAGTAAGTTGTATTTTTCAAAAAATATAAAAGGGATGGCGACGGAGTGAGACACGTCTCAAGAGCCGCTGTGAGCTCGATTCAAATCAGTCGTGGATCCAGTTTTTTGAAAGAAGAAAAAAAGCAACAAAAAGGTGAAAAACGCTGCGAAAACTGGAATACAGCTGAGCAGAACCCGGAAGGCCGACCAGGGAGAGCAAAGAAGCCCGTCTCTGCGGCCCCGGCGCCACGCCGCCAGGCAGAAGCCGCCA
>PVLC010003779.1:0-43121 GCA_004027655.1 Graphiurus murinus
GAGAGAGAGAAGAGTTTGGATATTTTATATGAAAGTTTGGAT
Source organism: Graphiurus murinus (assembly GCA_004027655.1). NCBI lineage: Eukaryota > Metazoa > Chordata > Mammalia > Rodentia > Gliridae > Graphiurus > Graphiurus murinus. The sequence continues at coordinate 43 of PVLC010003779.1, forward strand.
ATTTGCCTAAACCAGATGATACTAAAAGTGCTAACATTGGTAAGGAAAATGTCACATTAAAATAACAGGCTTGAGTTTCCCTGTTGAAAATAAGAGACTTGTCTTTATTTCTCCCTTTTCTTAAAGAATTTACTTTGGACGATGAAATTTATAAGTACTTTCTCCTATCTTTGAGATATATAAAAATCCTTTCAGAAACCAGATAGGACCTTTGTAAACCTTATGACCCAGGAATGTCTTTCTCAAGGATCTGAGGGCCCTCTTTTTGAGATGAAAACATCAAGTGAAATAGCACTAATATCTCTCAGTCTTTATAAAGAGGTGTAGACCTAACTTCTTATTGTGGGAACCTTGCTTCACATTGCAAAATTGCCTCCTATCATAATGAAATAATAAGTTAATTTTTCCACTGGATAAAGCTAACACAGATGGTCACCCCAATTACCAGTTGGAGTTAGGATGTGTGACAAATGGTGCTGTCAAGTCCTCTTACTTGAGAACCAGTTATTGTTTACCTTGAATACATATATGTAACAGGCTACATCTGCTTGATTGTATAAAAGGGTGAGATTTCTGTCTTTGCCATCCCTTAGTAATTGCATCTGATGTGCATCACATCCTAAGTTTAGTATTTATTCAAGTGTTTTCTTTCTCAACTAACTTGGAGAAGAGAATTTGAGGATTAGAAGATTTTTTTTCAATTCTATTTTCCCAACATATGACTGTGCTTTTAGTTGGAATAACTGGCTCCAGAAAATAATAGAATACACTGTTGCTTGTTCTTAACCATAATAGATTTTAGACTCAACTGCAGGGTTTAAAATTCAATTTTTCATCAAGACATTCAGGTTGAATATGTTGGGGTGAAGTGCTGGATTCCACACTTTTAATGACTATATGAGGTGATTTTATTGCACGTGGTCAATATATGCCATTATAAATGGATGTTTTAATATAATTTTTAAAAATTCACCATATACTTCTTTTGCTGTCCTAGTGACTTATTGGCTAATTGACATGTTTTATGTACATTTATAAGTATATATAACTGCAACATCAGTCAAATTTCCGCTGAGAAATCTTACTGCATCTTATCTCAATCTCTTTACATATTCTCATGCCCTCATAGCAGGACCATCTGTTCCTAACTCCCTGGCCAGGCCTCTGTCCGTCTGTCCCATGAAGACCACAGTTTCCCACTGCATGTAGAAGTGAAAACAGTCAGCACCACTGACCTCCTCATTCTAGGTCTTGGTCTCTCCTTCTTTCTTAACCCAAAGAAACAGCAGCTACTTTCCCAAGGTTGACTGCCCTACCTACACCATTCATCTCTCTCTGTGTTTTCTTTCTTCTTTGTATCCATTATTCCTTTAGTAGCATTTCTGATCTCTGAATTCTTTTCCTTTACTTGGAGCTCTCTAGTCCAAAAATACTCTCTTCTCATTTCAATTTTTGGTTCAGATTATTCCTCTTTTTCTTTCACCATAGAATTATATAAATAATGACCTTTTTTCAACCCTTCCGTGTTCCTGTGCCTGACTCACTGCTCTTACACAGCACAGGGATCCCACTCTTACAGAACTTTCTTCAGTTTTGACCTTTCTTCTCAGTCTCAGGTCTGTATTTCCTACTATTCAAAAGAAGCTGCCACTATATATTCTTTTTTTAATGCCTCTAATCCATTATTTCCAAACCCAAGCTCTTTAAAAAAAAAAAAAAAAAGTGTCCTGTATTTTGGAGTGTCAGTTAACAGTATCAACATCCAGTTGTCCAAGTTCAACATCTCTTATACTCTTGTCTTTATCTCACCTTCCAAACTGAGTTGGTTCTCAAATTCTACTGAATCCACCACAAAATATCTAATAAAGTTGTTTCCTTTCTCTGCTCCCACTGCCAATGCCTTCAAGATATTTCTTTGCCTCTAGTCTCTCCTAGCTTGTATCTACCTTTCATTTTCCCCAATGTCTGTTTTCTAAAACAAAAGGTGACCACATCAAACCTTTAAAAAATATGCTTAAAAGAATTCAATGGCTTTTCACTATCTACCAAATAAAGGCAGACCACTTTCATTACACAATATAATAGACAAAGCCAAAACAATTGAACCTGGATTTACTTAATCCTCTAGCTCTAATTAGTTTACATACTATACAGGCAGAGAGGAGCATATGGAATGACAACTTTGAGTTGCAATTAGCCAAATTCAGAATGTCAGAATTCTGCAGAACAAATAAAAAACTAGAGACAACTTGGCTGAGTATTAGAAAATATTGATTAATTACTAAATGTATTAGATATATACATGAAGTGTAATGACTTTAAAGTTCTTTTTCATTACAAATACATACTGAAGCATAAATAATAATTTTCTTTTAAACTATTCCAGAGGTAGAAGTGATAAGGAGAAATGAAACAAAATTTATAAATGTCTATAATTGAATAAATTTAAATGTCAATATGAATGCTATCTTTACTAATCTCTACAGTTTTATATGTTTGAATTTTTCCATAAAAAACTACAAAAAAAAAGAATTCATTTGTGATATTTGAAACCATTAACAACCCTGGTTAGCATACTTCATAAACTTACCTTTAGACACTCCCCACCATGGCCTCTGTATCTCACTTTACATGCCAAGAACTGAGACACTAGATCTGGGTTCATGAAGTCACTCTAGGCTGTGTTCTGAAGTAGAAATATTACTGCAGCCATGTAGCTACATGTAACTACCTACTGATTGCTCTGAAGATGTGTTGTTGCCCTAGCATGCTCCAAACACAGAAGTTTGGCATATTTAGAGAATGAAAACCATAGCCAAATGTACACGGTTTGCATGACAGACTTGGAAAAGTAGTTTCCAAGTCTCTAATCTTTATTTTGTAAATTTCAAAACATGGTTCTACAATTCTAGTGATTACAAAATGACAAATACTGTAAAGAAGTGTGGAGAATCTCACTGAGTACAGATCTTTGGAAGCTGTGGGACATGTCCATTAATCTGATCAAAATTTCATATCAATCATAATATTAATGGGTTTCTATGAAATTCATTCTGAAGCTGACCCATGTACTTCAGCTTTAACCCACATCTCATTGAAATAGCATTTTGGGGGTATCACATAATATTTCACAATAATTTTCTTAATAATTATTCCTAAATAAATCTATTCTCTATAAGTGCAATTTTAAAAATCTAAATTAACTTATGAAAAAAGCCATCAATTAGGTAAAACTTTGAGTGAAGTCAGCCTCTCCCAATTTTATGAAACACTAGACAATTTTTTTCACATTTGTGAGCAGCCATTATAGTAATATTAACTGTCATGAACACTTTGTATGTTAATGTGGATATAAATTACAACTCAAGAAAAATGTTTCGTATAATTTGCTACTTGTTAATTTCCATTTAATGTAAAGGAATAGGCTCCCATTTTCCATATGTATTTAAATGATTTACTATTCAAACACAATCATTCTTTCCAGAAGCAATTAGAGAATAGATTACGTTTAGACTTACCAGGAAATCTACTGTGGAGGTTGGCATCACAGTTGTAACCATTGAATTGAGCAGAACCTGGAAGCACTTTTATTGTTAGAAGCAGCAGCAACCATATTCGTTCCATTGCAAAACCTAGAAAAGAGTTTCTTATCATGTGGACATCACCAGCCTTCACTCCTATTTGCTGGAAAGACTGAGGCTGAGGTCAGTTGGTGGATGGATAGGAGTCATGCATAAAAAGCAAAAAGGAAATAAAATCATAAAGGTTTATTCAAATATCCATGCAGTCAAAGCTTACTAAAGGCCTGAAGATGAATGATAAAATGAAACAATGATAAAAAATAAAGGCAGAGATTTTAGTCATAATAGCTCAATGTTATTTTTATCATTTGACTTCCATTTTCTATAAAAGACATAAAGCTAGGCTTTTGCATTAGAAAAACTAAGGTATAAATCAAATTTTGTAAAAAAAAATATTATAATAAAAAGGAAGATCTTAGCAGGGCATAATGGCACATGCTTGTAATCTCAGTACTTGGGAGACTGAGACCAGAGAATCTGCGTTTGCTGCCAGCCTCAGCTACTTAGTGAGGCTCTCTACAACTTAGTGAGACCCTGTTTCAAAATAAAGAATAAAAAAAAAAAAGGACTGGAGGTATAGCTCAGAGATAGAATGCCCTTGGGTTCAGTCTCCAGTACTGCAAAAAAAAAAAAAAAAGAAGGAAGATCTCAAACCAAGTATCTGGAAGAGTAGAATAGTTCTACTAGGCAGATTTACCAATTTGGAGACAACTGAATACTTAAAATATAAACATACATAAAGTCAAAGTGGTTTCCATACTCCTACCCAATCCTGAGAGAATTTTCAATACTCTTCATGACCAACACTGTCAGAATTTTTTCCCCTCAACTAAGGAAAAGGCTACCATAATTCTCAAAAAGTCAATGGTTCATGTATTATACTCTCAGGAAATACACAAATAAAGCAAAAGGAAGAACAGGAAAGTAGAATCATGTGAACAATGCCATAGTTCCTCCAATGACTACACCTCAATGAGTAATGAGGACTGATACAGATATATGAAAATATTGAATTCTTAGAAAAAAGTAATGGAAATTGTTTTTTTACGATGTCAGCAAGAGCTAGACAAATAAATGGAAATGACTTTAATACTCAAACACCAGTCACACTGATGTTTAATATTTTTTTCTGGATTCCTTTTTATTGACCTGATTCAAATGAAAACATCTTTCAGAAGCACCTAACTTATTTTCACAGCATAGTTTTTGTACTAGAAAAAAAGTCTTTCATGTCGGTGGCTTTGGTTTATGCATAAGAACCAAAAAGAAAATAAAATTGTAAAATTTTACTCAAATAATTTATTGCATTTTAAAAGCTTGGGTTTGGAATGAAAATAGTGTTTAAGCTGTCCTTAAAAATATGCTTTAGTCTTTAGCCAAAGGAAGTAAATAGATCTGCTTTTATATCATCATTTTAGAGTAATAAGTTTATGGTGAACAAAGTCACTTTGGCAAGGATGTGGGAAAGGAAAGTAGGAGTTTATTCTCAAAAATAGACTGAAAAAAGATTAATTCAACAGTAGCTTCCTTCCTCAGGCATTATGACATACTAACTCAGTCACAAAACTAATGACTTTGGAAAGAACAGCCGTATGTCTGGTTAGTTATGATCCCCTGGGACAGTTGAAAGGAAAAGATTCACATAAGTGGCCAACCCACACCTATATTCTGTTGACCACATCTACATTATCATTTTCTAGTTCTACACCATCATTTCTATACCATTTCTATACACATCATTTCTACACCATCCTTATCTAGTTCCTCAAGAAACTTAAAATAGAGAAATAACAAGACAGCCCTTCCCTTTTGGAGTTTCCAGAAGACTGCTGGGAAAGAGAGTAGCTTAGTTCTGAGTGCTACACCCCACACACGCACATTTATTCCACATCCTGCCACTGCCTTCTCACAAGGGGTCTCATTAACCTCCAGAAGTTGCTGGAAACTCTGGGACCTCACTGTTTCAATCTCCCAGCACAGAGCTGGGTCCTAAAGATTCATAGAGTCAAGAGTCTAAGTTGGTGAGTTAGTTTTATTATGCTGAAATATTTTCTAGCGTTTATATTTGTTCAAAAGAGAAAAACACTTTGAAAACACAGTTTGCACAAATCTGTGTCAGATCATTTGCCTACAGTCTCTCATTTATATTCCTCACACGATTTGATGAGGTTAGAGTTATTTTTTTATTTTATTTTTTAATTGGTGCATTGAAATCATACATCTTTGTTAGGTACAAGCTGGACGGGCATAACATGCACACATTTCTCATTTAATCCTTCCCCAGTCCTGCATAAATGGGGCAAAAAAAAGAGACTTCAAATATAAGTAACATGGAAAACAAGTGAAGGAAATATAATTCAATTCCAGACAATTCTAATAGTAAAGTTAGCTGCACCAATTGACTTAAATATTGTCTGTTAGTAAATAAATTTAGTAATTCTGTTAGTTGCCATTTGCCATTACCAACAGTTTCCTGTAGCTTTTTTCCTCATTTTTCAAATAATTTATTAAGCTCTGGTCACTAAAATAAGATTCAAACAAATACAAAAAGTAAATAACAAATGGTGTATATTCTTCAATGATAAGCCATTTCATGTAGGTATAGATGAATTTTAAAATAGCTTAAAAAGAAGCATACAAAAATCATTTCTAAAAAGAGTATAAGTAAAAATAATAGAAATTAGAATAAAATTAAAATAATCACACGGAAAAATGCTGCATACTAAAATATGTGAAGCAGACTAAGGTTTTACAAGTATCCTTCCCTTCTCAACTTTTCCAGATATGAATATTTGGTACAATGAATTGCAAATATTTGCCCAAATTCACTATTTGAATCAAAACTTTCTATTAAAAATTGCATTTGAGTACCAGAAAAATCCTTGAATTTATGCATGACTCAAGGCTAGACAAGACAATGTGTACCTTAGCTTTTTAAATTGTTTACCCTTTAGTAGATCTTTTCACTCAATAAAGAATAAACAAATTCTTACACTATCAATGCAATTTTTATCTTTTTTAATTTAATTTAATTTTTTAATTGGTGCATTGTAATTGTACATCTTTGTTAGGTACAAGCTGATAAAGGCATATATGCACACATTTCTCATTTAACCCTTCCCCAATTCCTGCCCCACTCCCTTGCCCTCCCTCCTTCTCAAGTTCAGTTTAGTGATTGACTTTGATATGTTTTAAAATAGATATATTTCATAATATGGTGAATATGAGAAGAAATGTTTTTATTAAAAATGGGGGAAGCCCTCATTTGACATTATGAAAACAGTAAAAATACTACTATAGACTAAACTGAATACATATGCATTGTCAAAAATGAATATAAAATTCACATTAATAAAAACAACCTACTGAGGGCAGTGGTAGTCTTAGCCTTACAGCTTTAGATCAGACCTTAGATTGTCCAAAAAAGGCACGTCACCTCCTTCATACTTTGAGTAGAAGCTATAGAACTGTCACAGAGATTAAAAGCCCTAATAAATAATTTTTAATGAAGGAGAGAAAGGTAGAAGGCAGCTTGCTCTAACCGAAAATACATTGATTTCGCTATCAGTAGGCATGATTCAAATCCTTCCTCAGCCATTTTTTAAATTTTGTCAACATCAAGATGATAGCCATAAGACATTATAAACTTTAAGTTCATAAACTTTAAGAACATAGCATAGTCAGATATAGAAGTCATTGAAATTTTAAGGCTCAGAGTTATCGTGTAATCGTGCCCTGCACAGGGATGTCCAAGGGAAGGGACAGTGACCAGGCCTTAGCTCCTTTGGCCAACCTATGTGCTCTGGAGCTATACTGGGATACAAAGGTGTCCCATTGGCTAGGGACAGCCTTGATGAGTTGAACTGCATAATTTGGTTTATAGTGATATTTGTATGATCTTGGATATAATATTGATGTATAATAAGAGAATTTTAAAAAGATACTTTATCTCTCATATAAGAAGTATCCATATTTTGAATCCATATAAGCTTGGCAGTATTTATTGCATTTTTAAAACTTCTAGAGGCTCTTTATATTCCATCTCCAAGTTAAAACAAAATGATGAATTTGAAAACTTTCTATCCTCAGCTCTAGCTCCATTCTTTCCTCTGCACATAGAAAACCTGAACATCAGCTCACAATAGCATCCTGGAGACACTACCTTACCACAATTTCCATTTTTCTTTTTCCAGAATAGAATTAATTGCTTGGGATTAGGGGACTATATTAAGACTCTTTACACTCATCAAAGCATAATGTCCTGGATGCTCAGATTCCCTGAGCATTCCTGGAGGCGCATTTCCAGACACATGTATTCCAGTCCTGATCTGGATAAAAAGCTTAGTGATGGGCTGACTTCTGTGGTCTACTCTGAGGTGATCTGCTGTTTTTCCACTGTGGCTCCAGCAAACCTTTGTTAGAGAATCTTAGCAGAAAAACTTCCCATCTTCAGTATCATATTTAAGTGTAGCAACCAATATCCCTTTTGGAGTAATAACAAATATTTGAAAATATTAATGATATTCTTAGATAACAATAACATTAAAGATATTTGTGCACAAGAGTTTTTAATAGCTTCTTGCTTATTATTTTCATAAATTTATGAGGATAGAGGAGGAAGAAGATTGTATATACATTTTTGAATTTTAAGAAATCCAGAAGTGTTGATTTAAAAAGACACATCTCTTAAACTAGTACTAATAAACTCTGTGCTCTATATTTTAGTAAAACAAAGGAATTCATATGCTAAGTGAATTGTTGTCAAGTATATCAGTGTTTCTCATATTCAAATTTCATTTTCCAATGATAACTTCTTCCAAAATATTAATTTCTAATTTATTAGTGTAGGATTGAATTTGGAGTTAGAAAAAATATAATTTCAGTCTCAAGTCTCACTCAATTTTACATTGATATAGTTGTGTCATAAGTACTGTTCACTGCATTTTATTATAACTTTAACTGACTTCATTTTTTGAGATCTGTTATGTGCCAGGCACAGTGCAGTGTTTAATATTCAACTATGAACATAGATTTAATTTTTACCCATGTCACAATTGTGAAAGCTGAAGCTTAAAATGTTTAATTGACTTGTCCAGGGTCACAGACCTAGTAAATGGCAGAGCAGAACTTAAAACTGAGCCTGACATTTGAAATTATTACACTACTGTTTAACTTTTTTGGAGTTTGTTAAATAAATAAAATTAATGTCCAGCTAATTTTCAGACAATAAATTATATTCATAATATATCCTTTAAATATGATCTGAACTAAATGATTCAGATGATTGAGGCAAACTATTTTTAATGTCCATGTAATTGTCTTAACTCCATTTTGTTTAGACAATGAATGCACAAAGAATATTATTCTTTTCAGAAACTGATTTTATGATAATATTAATGACTTTTAAGGGCTATGTACAGAATGTTTTAAGCACTTTATAGCTATTTTATAACCATGAGTTAGGTAACTTATTCTCCTTATTTTGAGAAAAACGAACAGAGACCTTGAAATGTTACGTAACTTTCCCAACTCCAAACAACCAGCCAGTGATACCAGTAAGATGCATGCCCAGACATACAGCACACTAACTCCAGAAACCATCCCAACTGTTAGGTGAAACTGATTTCCAGAAAGTTATGCACACAGCACTAAATCAAATGGAAATTTAGCATTTACTTGGTAAATTTGATCAATGTAGATTTATTTTTGCATTTATTTATCAAATAATTATTGAATGTTTATTTACTCCTGATACTGCCCAGGGAGTCAAAAGTATAGCAATTAGAAAACCTTTTAATCTCCGTGGAATTTTACATTCTAGTAAGAGCAGACAGAAAAAAGCTAAAATCGCCGGGCGTGGTGGCGCACGCTTGTAATCCCGGCATTTGGGAGGCTCAGACCAGAAGATCCAGGTTCGCGGCCAGCCTCAGCTACCTAGTGAGGCACTCCGCAACTTACTGAGACTCGGTTTCAAAATAAAAGAATAAAAAAATAGGGCTGGGGGTGTAGCTCGGAGGTAGAATGCCCCTGAGTTCAATCCCCAGTACCGCAAAAAAAAAGAAAATGAAAAAGCTAAAATCTATAAGTAAAATATAGAGTATATGGGTGATAAATACTATGAATAAAATGAAGAAAGAAGAGTAAGAGGCTCTGAAGTAGAAGGGAAAGAGTATTGGAATTTTACATAGGACAGTCAAAGACATATTGTCAATTCATAGAAATAAACCTTGGGAGGAAAAAGACTTTGGTTATAAACAACCAGGTCTGTCTTTAATTTGTATTTCACTTTTTTCTATTTAGGTCAAATTTAAAAAAAAAAAGACTTTTTAGTGCATAAATTATTCTCTGGGAATAACCTAGACACTTTGAAAAGCTACATTAACCTTTTCAGATGAATAAAGGTGGTTCTTAGTGCCTGAGAAAAGTAATTTATTAAATAGAACCCCTGTGACCTAAAAAAAAAAAAACTGAACTTGCTCGAAAGTGCCTTTATCTACTCGAGAAATAACTTTTGCTGAGACAAATAGACTATAATTTATCAAAATTTTGTATTTCCTTAATCATATGGTATTCATGTAGACCCATCTGTTGTAGTTGGTAGAAAAAATAGAAAATTCAAAGCAAACAACATTTCTTTAAATGTATGTGTTGGTCAGATTTTTGTTGCTGTGATGAATCCCTGAGACAAACAACTTAGAGGAGGAAAGATTTATTTTGGCTAATAGATTCAGAAGATTCAGTTTATGATCGACTGGCTCCAAGGCAGAAACATCATGGCAGAAACGTATGGCACACCCTACCTGCCTTGTTATGACCAAATAGTTCACTCAAATTATTAATCCATCAAGTGGATTAATCCACTGATGACTTAGAGCCCTCATGATCCAATCAATTCTTAAAAGTCCCACCTCCAGACATTGCTGCTGTTGACTTTCACATATGAGCTTCTGGGGGAAATGTTCCAGAGCCAAACCATAGCAATGTGCAATCATAACATAAGATTTATGCATCTCTTTTATTAAAGATGATTTTATAAAAATTAGAGTTAAGTTCGCAAAAATACAAATTCACAGAAATATGAAGCAGATTTTTTAGTATCATAAGTGATGCCCATTCCTCTCATTCCCTGACTCCCTCTGCATCTGCAGCCTGGCTGCCCTGCACAGTCGCATGATCCCTGCAGGGGGGTAGTCTGATTCCCATCCAAGTCTGCTCCTTAGGAAAGACTGAAAACAGTTCACTAAGCTTTAAATGACTAGAAACTGTTTAGAAAGTTCCCAGGAAAGGGGAGACAGAAGAAATGTGTGATTTCAACTGAGATCAAAGTTTAAATTAAGGAAATGAAGACCTTCCTCCAGCCTCAAAAACAGCCAGCCAGCAGGACCTAGGTAAAGAGGTACTGACACTGCACAGGTAGGCAACTATCTAACTGTATTAGGCATCACTGTGTTGCACACACTTCCCTCTAGGAAAATGCACAAGCTCACTCTCCAAAATCACCCCAAATCTGAAAGTGCTGGAGCCATAACTTTTTAATAAAGAAACATGGATTTTGATGAGGTGTCTAGACTGAAGCTTTATATTTTTTTATTTCTGTGTTACACTTGGACATTAGTGGCAACCTATATACTAAAAGAAGAATGAAAATATAAAATTTTCATCTGAAATATCCATTATTATCTATATACACATTCTTTAATTTAGAATGTCCTTGTCTAGCTAAATAAAGAATAAAGCACACCATGTACTTTCAGAATAATGCCTCAAACGAAGAAGGAAATATGTTTAGCTATCATGAAGACATTCAGAAATTTTATGGCTATAAAGATGCTGATGTATACCATGAGGAAATATGAATGCTAAAGGCTTCTCCTAAGAGAAAAGCCTGCTGCAATTTTCTCTGACGCAAAGTGAGTGCTCATTTATTTCACTTTGCCCACCTTCCTCATTTGTCTTTCTGTTGAGGGTTTCCTCAAGTAATCTGATGATTAAATGATGTACAGTGTTTAGTTCGCAACATCTATTCTGGTACCTTAGTTTGGGGGAAGGAGGGCAATGACAGATTGAACTAGTCACTGTAAAAGCTTTTTCTTAATAATTCACTAGGTTCCTTGTCTGGATACTTGTATATTTTATTATTCGTAAGCAGTTTTGTTGATTATTTATATTTATATATTGACTTCCTTCATCCTTCCATGCAGTAAGTTTAATAGCCAATTAATAACAAAATGATAATTTAACTAGTTATCCAAAGTGCTCTAACTAGACAATTACTATTAGTACAATCATTTCAGAATGAAAATTTTTCTTTCTTAATAGAGATGAATTACAAAAGATTTGTGAGAAGCTACAGCACAGGAATCAGCCATCACAGGGACACCATGCTGATATAGTCTAGCCTTATATAAGTCCACATATAAGTCCACTTCCCAATAATCAAAAGTATATCATTGAAACCAATAATGAATAATATAAATAGAACCCCATACCACGATCAACCCTTGCCTAGGAATATAAGAGCCTTTTCTTAATAATATTCTACTATTAGAAATTTGTGCATCAATCCATTTCTTACTTATTTATTCCACATATTTTTACTCAGAAGTTTCTAAGTGTTAGGTTCAGGGTGCTGGGGTCCCACGATGAGCAAAACAACCATGGCTCTCACATTCACAGAGTTTACAGACCAAAGAGGGAGGTAGTCATTAAGCTGATAATCACATGCATGAAAATATACTTACAAATATATTTGTTAGTGATATACATAAACAAAGAGGGTACTTGAAGAAAGTGTCACAGTATAACCTAATTTGTGTTGTTTTGGCTTTTTGGCAGTGCTGGAGATGGAACCCAGGACCTCATGCAGGCTAGGCAAGTGCACTACTCCCCAGGTATGCCCGCAGAACTATAGGCTAATTTAGATGAAAGGTATCAGAGATATACTCTGAGAAGTTCCATGGATGATAGTAACTGAAGTACTTATCGAAGTCAGTCAGATGAATCCTAGAGAAGGTCACTCTAGGTAGAATTCTCTGTGTAACTCTAAGTCCCAACATATAAAAATGGTCAACATTTTATGAAACATAGTCCTATAAAAGGAGGAACGGGACAGGAGATAAATCTGAATATGCTCTGATAAGCAGAGATACCCTGATGCATTGTTTTACTAAATTTAATGAAGGCCTTTTAGTCAAGGACTAGGATTATAATACCAAAGGTAGGGTGAAATAAAAGAAAGTTAATATTACTTTGAACAAGAAATAAGGATCTAGTGTTGTATTTTAAGTGCATAGAGAGCAAGAGTAAGGAGAGAAGAATGCTCTCAAGTTGACATCTCAGCCAGCCAGGTAAACAGTAGGAAATTTATCTAGATTTTTCCTTAGTGAAATGAAAGCAGGGATGGATAAGGGACCAAGATATCAATGGATTAGGGTCAAATGCATTGAAACCAATTTGAGCAGAGATTAAGGTATTATGAAAGATGAAATGTATAGTAAGCGGTAGTATAGCAGTCTTGTTTAAGTTTTGAGAATGAGCCTCTGTTGGTTTTCAGATACAGGCTTATGTAAATGTAATGGAAACTGAAGATGAGTGTGGCAGTGCACATCTGTAATCCCAGGATTTGGGAGGCTAAGACAGGAGATATGCAAGTTTGAGGACAGCCTCAGAAATTTATCAAGGCCCTCAGCAACTTAGTGAGACCCTGTTTCAAAATAAAAATTAAAAATAGGGCTGCATATGTAGCTGGCAGGTAGAATGCCCCTGGGTTTTGTCCCTAATACCAAATACACACACACACACACACACACACACACACACACACACACACACACACACACCACATTCTGAAAGGAGAATGTTACTGATACATTCAAAGTGATAACATCTTAAGTAGCAATTAGGTTCTATAACTATCTCACATAGTTGAAAGTACCCCTGGAATTCCTTAAATTACCCACCCTTGCATGGCATTCAAGAGTATTGGAATGGTATTTTGGGGTTTCCTCCTGACCATTTCCATTGACCCAAAGCTCTCTACCTTTTGAGGAAGATGAGATTAGAACATATCTTAAAAGGAAAATATTGCCTAATTCTGACTTTCAAAGAGTCTTACTTTAACAGAGAAAAGAGACATAAAAATCCATGGTTTTTGACGGCTAAAAATAAAGGAAATTTGGCTGTCCAATGTCTAGGCTTTAACTTTAAGAGCCAGGCTTGAAGAACTGAATACAGAATTTGTACTAAAATTCACAGAAAAGATATTATATAAGATATGTTATAAATTTAGTGCTCTGCCCTATACAAAGAATTTCAGAGAAGAATTTTGGAAAAGCAAGAGTGGTTAGATTCTTTGGTGGAGTTTTGGGGGGTTTTTGTTTGTTTGTTTTTTTCTGCCACCACTTTAGACAAGATAGCTGACTAGATCTGTGCAATCTAGAAGCAAAAGGGACACATTCCTGGATTTTTGTCTGAAGCCTAGTAGAAAATGTCTGTCAAAGCACCTGTACCAACATGGAGAAGTCAAGGTTAGGTGAGAATAGCAGTAGGACAAATCTAGATAGAGAGAAGCCTTGAGAGCTTCCCACAGAGTCTTCTTCATGGCATGAAGAGTACTTTAAAAAGATCTCCTAATTGCTTGACAGAGAGAGGGGGGGGGATCTGAAATTTTTAAAATACTTTTATAGTCTCACCTCATAATGAAGTTCACATTGATGCTGACATACTATGCACACAGCACTTGGTGGGGTTTCCCCTGGTTCTGTCTCCATTCCCTTTTCCATACAGGATATTGAGATTGTCATTGGTATTCTCACATATGTATGTAGTGTCAATGGAAGTGATTCCTTTGTTAATTCTCCCTCCCTCTCCCATCCTCCCCTAGACTGCCTCTCTTGCTCCACTAGGATTTCTCTTCCATTATCTGAAGTCCATCTTGTATCCGGATTACTCCATAGCTTCTGTATATGAGAGAAAGCATATGACCCTTCACTTTCTGTGACTGGCTAATATCACTTAACATAATGGAAAAGTGAAAAGTGAGATGCATTCTACCTTGCTGAGAAACCAGAGGTGATACACACCTGCAAGATGGATTGTCCAAGGCCAGGGGACCCTGAAGAGTGTTTTAGAGGCTCTGAAGACCAGCAGCACCCAAATAGGAGGTATAAGTCACTGGTAGGGGATGATATAAATCACTTTATATTCCCCATCTTGAGAAAGATTATATGTCAGCTATAGTGGACAGGATCAGAGCAGTGGTAATACCCAAAGACTAAAGAGATTGGGGCAGTGGTGATACTCAAAGACTAAACAGATGGGAATTTTCCTCAGGGGTCAGTTAGGACCACATGATGGTAAGTGGGCTAAATACCTTCACCAATGCCAGGACAATACATTTTTTAAAATAACTAGTGTATACAACAATTGCTATGTGCAAGGCATTATCCTGAGACACTATCCTAATACTACCCTTTATATCTCTCTGCAAACTTATGATATGAGTATTATAATTGCCCCCATTTTATAAGTGAGGACATTGAAGTACAGAGGAGCCAGGCAGGTTGCCTTAGATCACCTACCTAGGAACTTGTAGAGCTAGCATTGGATCCCAGATTCCAGATCTGTGCCCTATCTCCCATCTCCCTACCTACCCTTTCTACACTTGAAATATGAGATTAGAAAAAAATGGGATGAAGAAAATGTTGATAATGACTGAATGGTTATTCCCAAAAAAAGTTAAACTTTAAACCAAAATTATTTTGGTAATATTAAGTATTTCCTTCCATGCATAGTAAAGCAAGACATGTAATTTGAGTTCACTTAAAAAGAAATAACAAAAATTTCAGTTAAGTATATTCAAAATATAAACTAATTTCATGTACAAAATATTGTACAGAAAACACACAGATTCTCATCAGATCTTTACAGGTATTTTTTCTTCTATCTTTTGAAATAGGATCAATGTTGTCTGTATTATATTTTTGGAAGCTGAAACCACCACAGTCCAACACATATGAAGATTCCAGTCAGATATTATTTTCTCATCTTTTTTATTTTACTCCATCCATCCATCTATTGTAATTGTGGTGGTGGATGTTGAATCATTTGAAAATAAGTTTTAGACATTTTGATCATTAATATTTTAACATACATCTCATAAGAAGAATGACCTTTTTCATTTAACTATAATGCCATTATTAATCTCAAGAAAATCACAATTAATTCATAATAGTACCCACTATCAGTTCCATATTAACATTTCTCAAATTTATCAAAAATATATTTATAGCTGTTTATCCCCATCCCACTTTAACTTTTTTTTAAAAGAACAGGCCAAAGATATAATACACCTAAAGCAAAGAAGTATGTATTACGTTGTATTATCCTACCCCTTTAGTCTCTTGTGATACAGAAAATATCATTACTTAGACATCATTTTACAGCCATAAGAATTCTGTGGTCCTACCAGGCCAGAATAATGTGAAAAAATGCAAAATTATGTAAAAATCAGAAATACTTAAGAATGGCTGAAAAGTCATTCAAATATTTTAAGAGTCAAGAAATGCAAAATAGAAATCAAAAATTAAAAATGTCAAGATTGGGTTTACAGAAAGAAAAAGTGAGTAATGTGTAAATTGAATATAAGAGGTGTTAGTTACGTGGGTTATATGAGAAAGATGAGGTAATCAAGTCCTTATGTAGGCTTTCAATAGCACTATGGTGCATGATGGCTACACAAAGGAATTTAGCCATTGTCCCAGCAAAACCCTTTGACTAATAATAAATCACAGGTACTTTAGAAGATAAATACTTTTCAGGTAGGTTAGCATCATTTAACCTCATAAATATGCAAGCATAGAAGTGTTTAAGAATATGAAAAACTAGTGAAACTTTTCATTGTGCTAAAGAATCTATGCACATGGGTATTTTCATTAGTTAAAATGTGACCTGTTTAAATAAAGGTTGGTCTTTTTGTTCTGACTTAAAATATGTAACAGAGTAATAGTTTTATGCTTTTTATATAAAACTGAAATGTCATCAAGATTTTTTATATTATTGAGATATTTAAGATTGAACAGATTTAACTCTTTACTTTGTAAGCATTAATGAAATACTTGAGATGGTTTACCTGTTATAACAAATATTTAAATTCTTTAAAACATACTAAACTACCCCTTATAAAAACTTAGTATATTGGATTTCCTTTCAGTATATCAATTAACTACTTTTGCATATAAGATCAAATATTATTCAAAGACCACTTAAAGTGATTCTAAAATATAAAAAAAAATCAGAATTTGAACTTTAAATCTGGAGGAATAGTTAAATTTGAGGATTTATAGTTTGAATTGAATATTAATCCTTTAAAAGTTAGAATGTATTTTCCAATAATTCAATGTTGGGCATAAAAATACTTCATATTAAACATAGAATAAGTGGTTCTTTTTCATCAGAATCCATGTTAGATGTGAAATTCACATCTTCAAACACTAAAATCACATTCCAGATAGGATTATATGTCAGAGACCTGAACACTAAAACCAATGAAAGCAAAGACTATGCTTATAGCTTATATTAATTTTAGTTATCTATTTTTCTCTATCAAATTATAGTTGGATTTGTGGAAAATACAAGCCATTTTGATATGCCCTCACTAGCTGCACAGAATACTTGCTTTAAGAAAGTTTTTAATCAAAAGAAAATACTTTAACTTCCTCAAAATTGCATTAACAATATTAAAACTTCCAGATATTAATTTAAGAGACTATCTTTACAACTTAGAAGTATTGAAAGATTTCTTAGGAAAAAAATAGCCTTACCATCATAAATTGTGGTATGGCCTCCCCACAACTTCCTTCTAGAGGCTTAGATAGGTTTGTTTACATATTGTCTATGTATTTCATACAATGTGACATATATGCCATACTAACTAACCCACCTTTGAATAAATATAACAACAGTCTTGGGCTCGGGTTCTCATTATGCCCTTCATCATCTGTGCGGTCTTGGGAAATCACATGTTGTACCTTATACTGTCAATTACCTCAGTGTGAAATGAAGTATTGGATTACAGGATGTTTTAATAGCTGCAGGAAAAAAATAATGATAAATTCTTCTCAGAGCTTGCTTTCAAAACTCAGAAGTTAGGCTTTACTGTATTGGGAGGCATTAGGGATGTTCCACTGCCTTCTTGTTCTAGCCAGGACAATTGATGAGACGGCAGATGGTAGTTCCAGGACACCCTCATATCCATTTCTTTTCATTATAAGAAACAAAATCAGCAAGAGATCTTACGTCTAATTTCAGTGGGGCTAAAGAAAGGCATTAGCCCTTCCACTCTAGGACAGTTTAGTTCTTCCACAGACAAACATGATAAAATTTAAATTACATAGAAAAATAAATAAGTTGCCCTTGGTTTTATAATTTTATTTATTTCTCCTCATGACTACATTTTTGTTTCTTCAAAGCCATTAGGAAGCAACAATCCCAAACAAAACAGGCTGCAGAGAATTGATAATAATACTTTATTCTGCCTAAAATACATTTTCAGCCCTGTTCTCATTACAGTTCATTATTTCTTTCAATATTTGTCAAGCTGTTTCAGGGGATGTAATATTAACCTTCATGACATCACTCTGAGGAATACATTGAAGCAAACAGAGCACCTTTGTTTTTTAGGAGTAGAAATTGATGCCAAGTGGCAAAATGTTTTTTCCTAAGTAGTTGCATGATTGTTATGAATAATATAAAAGATGATAACTAAGAACAGCTCCTGAAATAATGATTCCTACTACCTTGAGTTATCTGTGTGTTAACAAAATTATATGTACAAAGTATGGTCATTCTGAGCAATGATAAAATCAGATCCATAAAAGTTTTAGTCAGTTAGATCAAGTAGCATATATACATAAAATTTGAATCCTAGCACCATAATACTTTTATTTTATGAATTTTTAAAAATAATTCACATATCACTAAAGATGAATATTACATCAAGTCTTTAAAAGTCATTAATTAAAAAGTAAAAGTAAGAATTACTTTTTTGGGCACTGGACCCAAGGGTATTCTACCTCTGAGCTACAACCCCAGCCCTAGTTCATTTTGTATTTTATAACAGGGTCTCACTAAGTTGCTGAAGGCCTAACTAAGTTGCTGAAGCTGGATTTGAACCTGTGATCCTCTTCTCTCAGCCTACAAAGTACTGGGATTACAGACATGCACCACCAACCATACCAAGCTAAGAATTACTCTTGACTTTTGAGTAGCAGTAGCATTTCTGTATTAAAATGGCTCATCACAATGAAAAGTGTATGTGAGTAGGAAATGAGGCAAAATATTAAAGATTGGACTATATCTATTTTTTGTAAATTTGAAATTTATCCTGATAGAAATTCAAACCTGCAATCCTCCTGTCTCAGCTTCTCAGTACTAAGATTACTATTGTACACCACCACACTCAGCTGGCTTTTCGTCTTTTAACAACTTGGGTTAGGCAATGAGGCAGAAATCAGACTAACTTACTATCAGACTAACTTAAGGTTCAAAGTCAAAGTTTTTGAGGTATTGAAAATCGAGAGCTCCTGAGGAGAGGAAAATTATTAGTTCTTAGGAAGGTAGCTCATGAGCTTTCAAGTCTGGATAATATGAACATAATTCTAACAAAATTATAGCTTTGTAATACCTGGAGTTCAGATTATAAGACATAACTCTAAATGCAGCTTTCAGCTCTTATCAACCAAAATACTGACTGGGGTCTGAAGCACTGGGCAGGCTCTGGAAATGACTGTGGGCCACTGTACGCAGGTAAGCTGTCCAAGCAGTGGGTCTCGAAGGTAGGGTGACCTTGAGGGGTGCTGGGAAGGAGGCGAGCAGAGGAATGCATTATTGTGTATGAGATTGGTAAATTTGAACATAAATCCCCAAAGGCATGAAGAGTCAACCTGCTTAGAGAAGTTTATTTCACAGTATTTTGCTAAATGTTCTATTAAGAGCAATATGAAAAACCAAAGCTTATCATGACAGAAATGTCTGTACCCAAAGACTTAAACAAAAGAGGTCACTCAGCAATCGATAATTAATTACCAAATGAATTGCTATGACTGATTAATTTGGCCCATTTATCCATAGAGAGCTCCATTGAAAATATGAAATATTAGTGAGGCTTGAAGAAGAATAAGGATTAGGTCTTTGAGAAACATAATGATCTTATTTTTGCCTAGATGTGATATTGGAAAATCAAAATAGCTCTCTTTATTAAAAACAAATCAAAGCAATGGAACATAGAATAGCTTTTCCCCCCCAAATTACCTGCATACCACTGTAGAGTTTTACTGATCTCTTTAGGAAGATGTTCCACAGACCCTGATAAAAATCATGGGCTTACGTCAGAATAATCATTCACAATAAATCCTGTGCTAGAATATCAGTTAGCCAGGCAAGAACAGAGATTTTCATGAGATAGAGTAGAAAGAGATAATACAAGAACAAATAGAATGGAATGGAATAAAAATATTAGAAAGTACTGTGTATATTGTTTTATGAAATATGTATGTGCCTGTGTGTACATGTGTGTGTGGAAATTAGATCATACACGTAAAATATTTACTGACTCATAGATTAAAAGTTTGAAAGCCACTGGTTAGAACAAGGCATATCATGCTATCCATAGGCTGAATCTTCCCACCCATAAACTTGTTTGGATGATCAGCCTGAGAAAAACATCAAGCAAGAAGAAATTAGTATGCTAAGACCACACTACCCCGTGTAACAATGCTAAGGGAAAATATATCTCCCAAGTTCCTGAAGACTCAAAGTTGGATTATAGAGTCTAATTCATTATTTATTTGTTTATATCTTAGAAGGGTGCTTGTTACAGATAATGTATAAATATGAAGGAAGCAGAGAGAATAGATACAGGACATTTGTTTGGGAGTTGAAGAAAAAAAAATAAAGGAAGATACCTAGAAGGGAGTTTATTTTTAGAAGAAAAGGGAGTTTTTTTTTTTTTTTTTTTTTTTTTTTTTTTTTTTTTTTTTTTCACAAAGGGAAATTTTTTGTCCGATGGCAGAGGAAAAAAAGATGCAAAGGAAAATATTAGAGACTAGAGAGGAGAGGGCCATTTATAATAGTGTTTTCTCTTTTGCCCACTGGTGCAATGTGATAATTAATCAATAGGGAATGAAGATTGAACCTTCTTTTCCTTTTTGTTTCCTGAGAGATTAAAAGAAAAGTCATCCCCTTACAGAGACCAGATAATTAATAACTATTTGTTGAGTAAACAAAGGACTAGGATTGACATTTTGAGTTACTTTTTGCAGGGATGTATGAGCATCACTACACTCACAGTTTCTCCTATCCCACTTCAGCAAGAACCCCCCCTCCCCCCATTTTGAAGGCAGCTGCAGAAGATGGGTATGCAATCTGGAAGTCAAAGAACAGAGAACTGGCTACAGGAAGACAAACTCCTAGACTTTCTTTCATGACACCAGGCTCACTTGCCATGCAAACCAACCAACTGGACCACACAAAATAAGACCTTTTTAAAAGTATACGTATTTCTGTTGAAAAACTCCTATTTAAGTCTCTTGTTATCTGCTACATGAGTGAGATTCACCCATATTGTGGATTTTATATAAGAAATAGTCTAGTTCTCATTCGTTTTGTAACACCATCAGAAAAAGAAAATACCCTTTGAAAATTGCATATGCTCAGAAAATGCAAATAATGCAAATTCATTTTCATTTTTAATGAAGATGAAGTGTGTGTGTGTGTGTGTGTGTGTGTGTGTGTGTGTGTGTGTGTTGCTGGGGAAAGAATCCAGGGCCTCATGCATGCTCTACTATGCAAGCACTCTACCACTGAGCTATATCCTCAGCCCCAGAACTTCACTTTCAGAAAAATCTAAGAAAAGAAAAAAAATTGTTACAAAGCCAAATAAAAATGGAACTTAATATTCTCTATCCATAGGAGAGTTGCTTGAGCTAAAATAATAATACAGTGGTCTCCACCCTGACTGCTAATTTGAATTACCTGAGGAGTTTTAAGAAATATAGATACCCAAATCTTTCCCACAGTGATTCTAATAAGCTTCCAGGGTTGAGAATTACTGAGATAGAGGAACAAGTATGCTATAATTGAGATTCCACTTCTAGTTGTATTTTTTTATATTGGTAAACAAATTTTATTTTTTCCCTGCCACCACAGAAAAAAACCTAAAATCAGAACTTGCAAGACCATACTGCTCACTGATACTAGGACAAAGGCAACTTAGTCCAGTGGGAGTCAGCCAACCAGCAAAATATTGCATTCACATACCTACTGAAAATGGATCAAATTTTATTTCTTTCATATATCTCTGACAACAAAAGTTGAAAGCTATTGAATCAAACGTAAGACTTTTATATGGAAAGAAGTAAGAAATCTTCTTTCCCCAAGTGGGTCTTCTCTGATATCATGATAAAGGATTTTATGTTTCCTTATGTTCATGACACTTCAGCCTTAAGTCTTATAAACAGACTTCCTGATCATGCCATGTTCTTGTTTGAACCCCATCATCATTTCTAACACTTTTCAGGAAAAAAAAATCTGAATTCTATGACAGGACGATTAAAAAAATCACTCTTACTAAATTGCCTCATCTCACATTTCTATTCCCCTATACCCATTTTATCTACTAGAGACTTCTTACAGTTCCCAGAAAATCATTTCCCGTATATCCATGCCTATGCTCACTTTGCTACCTCAGTCTTCCTCCAAGCCCCTCCCCCTTTCTCCACAGGATCTTTTCTCCATTGAGCTTTTCAAGAGTTGGCTTAGACACAGCTCTTCATTCAAAACATCCCTCCATCAAAACAACCCCTCTTGCTTGTACAACTGACTGCTTCCTCTTCTGTATTCCCAGCAGAGTGATGTGTATCATTCTATAATCGTAATTCTAAAACTGTGCTATATTTTAATCAGAGCTTCTCAAATGGTGTCACTATTGACACTTTGGACCAGATACGTTTTTTGGGAGATATTTAACAGCATCCTTGGTTTCTAACCACTATATGCCAGGAATATACCCCCACCTCAAGTTATGACATTCAAAAATATCTCCAGATATTGCCAAATGTCTCCTGGGGAGGGGGTATGTTCCTGGCATGTAGTGTTTAAAATCACCCCTGTTGATTAAAATATACACTTTTGCTCTCCCCTAATAAATCTATAAGCTTCACGAGAATAAAAATACACATGTTTAGCCATAAAAAAACCAAAATTAAGTCATTTGCAGGAAAATGGATGAAACTAAAGAATATTATGCTAAATGAGAATAGCCAGTCTCAGAAAGTGAAGAGCCCTAGGTTTTCACTCATGAAGGGAGATACTAGTAGAAAAGCAGAAGGAGATTTGGGATGGAACGTGGGGAAGTGAAAGGGAAGACTTAATGAAAGAAACAGTTCAAATAATGCTATGTTCATATGTAAAGTTATCAGTACCAATTTCAATATTCAGTTTGGGAAGGAGGTGAGAGCAGAGTAGGATCCCATGGGAAACACACCAAGTACTATGTGCATGTATGTTCCTATTATACTGAACCTCATTGTGATGTGTATTACAATGCACCAACAAAAATAAATTAATAAAATAAAAGTACAAATTAATCTTTGTATATAGGATCCGTCAAAGTGCCCAATCCACTGTAGATTCTAAAAAAATGTTTTTTAATGGATGATTATCTTGTTACCAAAGGGATAGTACCATATTGTCCAAAGGTGAAGGATAAAATGAATCAAAATATAGTCCTGATCCAGATAATGCTTTACTGTTTAGGTAGCACATCATCAATGAAGTGTAAATTTTCAATTCCATCTAAACATCAATTGAATTAAAATCAAATTAACTCACCCATCTTCAGAAATAATTTATATTGATTTTATATGTCTTAATACAAAAGGAAGGAGTTGCAATATTGATTTGAAGTTATCTCTATGTAAAACTCATGAATGAAAAATTTCTTGAATTTAGTTGGCTAATTGGTTGAGTTTTTAAATGTTCTATTAGTATTTCTATGTTCCGTAAATAATTTTTATTATTTAATTCAACTTAAAAATTGTTCAGCCAGTATTTTATATCCTATAAATCATTTCAATTTTTATAAGATAAAAAATAAAACTTAAAAAGCAAAATCTCTTGTTAAGTCTTTTCACCCCATTAATGGTGATAGCACACATTTTGATGGAAGTGATAGAGCAAGAGATTTTAGAAACCAGAAACATATTATTGTATCTTCATTTAAAATGCTCATTTAAAATGAGTTTCTAATTAGAGTTGTATCAGAATTCAAATCCACAAGCATAAAAACACAGAATACACAAACACACGTTTAAAAATATGTATATCCTATGCATAATTATTTAACATCTATAAAAAATTAGTAACCTTTCAAGGTTATACAATTATTGTAACTTACTATATTCAAATTGTGATAAAGTGCATTTAAAATAGAAAAGTTGGCCATGAATTATTTCCAATTTCATGATATTCTTTAAGTAAAAATGGTTTAATTTGAAAGTCCAATTCATGTAATGTAAAGAAGATTTATATCCTGTAGTATAATGATGGTATGTTCAGTTGAGAAAAAATGTAGCTGTACGAACTCTGGCTATTTCTCAGATAAGTACATTTGAGCAAATGTCAAATTGTAAGTTCTCATATACAACAACAAATGGTCTTCTTTCTTTCTTACTCTTTTGAATGATGCTATTTCAGATCTAATGGCTATCATGTTAGAGGAAGTTTCAACTTAGCCTCATTTTATAGAGAATCTTAGCAAATAAAGCTATTGACAGTTCCATTTTGCCTCAACTTTCTTTTAACTGTACTAAAAATATTTTTGGTGTTTGGCATCTGTATTTTTCACATATATAGCAATAGAAATAATAAAATTATCCTATTAATCTGTCTTTAACTTTGCTCTCCTTATAGCTTACCAGCTTTTTTTCAAACTTTGGTTCTATAATTTTAATATTTTTACTTTTCAAGAAAAAAACATAAACATCTTCATGCATGTATTTTTGACATGCTGTTCTATCATATTGTGAGTTTTAGCAAACTATTGGTTTAAACCAAAATAGTGCTAACTACAGCTTGCAAACCAAATTCTGCCCACCATCTATTTTTGTAGAGGCCATGAGGTGAGTGTAGTTTCCCATTTTTTAAATATTCAGAGAAAAATTCAAAGAAGAATAAAATTTCATTTAAAAAGTAAAGTGACATGAAATTCAATTTTCAGTATATGTAAATAGATGCTACTGGAACACAGTTCATTTGTATATGTACTTTCCATGGCTGCCTCTGAGTGACACTCAAAAATCTGAGCAGTCATAACAGACCCACAAACACTAAAAATATATACTATATGACACTTTATGGAAAGGTTTGCTAATCCTACCCTAAATGATTGGCATACATAAAACATGTCAATTTGGAGTTCAAGATACTTAATATATTTCTAAAGGGATTTCTTTCAACAAATACCACATTTTATTGTTTTCTTATTAGTATACTTCTCTGAGTGCCTTGGTGAAGGCTGATGGTCATTAGCAACAAAATACTTACCATGATGTTCTTTCAACATTTGGAAATATATCATTGAAGTAGCAGAATTGATCAGCTGCTTTTTTAAAGTGCACCTCCTTATACCTCATCACTGAAGTCTTAAGAATTTGGAAAACATATCATTTCCCACTTGAAATCATCTTATACATCTAATAATAGTCAGACTATCTCTGAATCTATAAAATTCAGCCTAATACTTTACTTTGTGATATCTTGATAAAGCTATTATGTCTGGCTGCCAGCTACACCATTTGTAATGAAGACAATGCAGAGCAAGCCAGATCGAGCTTAATTTATAATCTGGACCTAGTTTATATTCCAGCCTAAATACATGGAAAGTGGGAAAAGCACATATTTGGCAACTTAACCCCCCAAAATTAAATTACGTGCAGGCAAACATTATTAATATATGCTTAAATGATACAAAAGAGTTATTATTCTCTGCTGATAAACTTAATGCTATTCCAGCTACCCAAAAGTTTTCAAAATATAAATATTTAGTAATTTACAGTTTGATTCCATAACTAATAGATTGTTTAGACTCATGGCTTAATGGGTCAAAATCTACCATTAAAATAAGATTTTCTAACAAAAAAATCATTTGTATTATTACCTTTGCATCAGTATAGGCCTTCTTAAAAAGGGGAAAAGAAAGCACCAACTGTCCTGAAAGGAAGTAGAATTTGCTGCAAGATCTACCATGAACTCTTTATCATATCATGCAGCTATTAAGACTAATGATGACTACATTTTATTTTGATAACTTTTTGGAAAATCTCTAAAACAATAATACATACAACATATTTTTAGATTTTTATATTTAGCAAAGTATTATGATGTTAAATACAAATAAAATCACCTAATAGCATTAAAATGTATAATTAAGAGCTATAGTTCAAATAAAAGTTCTGAAATGTGCCACATCAGGTAAGGCTACAGACTGAAAAATTAAATAATAAAGACAGAGTTTTGATTGTGTATTAAGAAAAATATTAAGTGTGTAACTAAATTCCTCTTATTTGTTGTCCTACAAAATTCCACTTATTTGTTGTACTATAAGATTTATTTAAACCAACGACATAGAACTCTTTTTCTTTGACCCTTAGAGTGAATCATAAGAAGTCAATTCAGAGAAGAAATAATTGAAAGGATTATTATCTCAAATACATGAACCCAAGAAGTAAGGTCCCCTCTTTAACACCAAAAGACAACTAGTTTTACCAAAGGACAAATCTAAGGAGCCATAGGAATGGAAGAAGCCTAAGAGAACACATAAGAAATGGAAATCACATCCTTTCAGTCATGAATGGCTTCTCCCAAGTTGCCTGAGATTTTGTGTCAATTCCAACAATTCAAGGCTAATTATTAAAATAATTTTTGCTTAGAAGAAAATCAGGCCGTATTTATTTTCAATTATCAATCCTCTTTGTAATTAGAGATGATGCCACCAGTATCCAGCCAGCTTTTCTGGTGCAATGGAACCATGATAAAACATCCCAATATAAATTGTGTATTTGCTTCCGTTAATGGAACCCATCTGGGCTGTGGCCCACTGGCAACGGACAGTGGCTAGGATTTATGTTGGAAATAAAATAGTGTGGTTATCCTGCACAACTTTTGACTTCAAGCTAATCTCAAGATGAAAAAGGCCTCAGAAAGTCAGTTCCTTCTCCAAATCTCATTAAAGTATTTAGAATGGATTGTAGTTCACAAAATATAATTTTGTTTCTACTTTTCTGAACCCAAATACAGGAAGACAGTTTCATATCCTTTTGCTATTTTTAGTATGCTTCTCAACCCAAATCTTTACTCATCCCTGGAACCACAACCACCTAGAAGAGTTTTACTGAAGGTTGCCTAGTGTGATTAAAGAAAACATTAAATTAAAATGGATCTTCCATGCTTACTAAAAAAGTAGCATTTGCAGTCACTTTTGGTGGCGCTGGGCACTTACCCAAGTCCCTGGTTCTGTGGAGTCAGCTGTCCTCCATGTGCCTAGCTCACCGCATGTGACAGTGTTCAAATGCCTGGCCTCACCAAACTTTCTCAGAAAAAGAGTCCAACCTTCAAAGAAGAGGAGAGTTGCTCATTATTAAAAGTCTTTAAAAAGAAAGGAAGAAAGAAAAAGCTGAATTTTAGACAAACAAATGCTTCCACGGGTCTCAGAGGTTTGTCAAGACCAATCATCACCAACATGAAACATAAGCTCATCTTTTATAGGCCTCTGCTTCTTTCCAACTATGTCTCTTTCTATTTTCATTTTGCTCTCATACTCCTTTTTTTTTTTCTACCTGCTTTTGATCTTCTATTTTAAACAGTACAGAAGTCTTAAGAGGTATGTATGAAGTGAGCTATCGTCAGTTCAATGAGGAAAAGCCTGCAGGTCTAGAAAAAAAAATCATAAAGTAAGAAATAAGGCCTGAGATTGGATTGAAAGCTGTTCTGCACAGTTATCAATGTCCTGTTGTGTCTCATGAAAGATACCTGGCCCTTTCAATACGACATTTCATGTAGTGATGAAAATGGGATATGGAATATCATTGTGAAAACAGGTTTGATTGGGAGAATAATGACTAAGAGGCTGTCAATGAAAAAAAAAAATCCAACAGGACTCAATTGTGAAGAGTGAGGCACTGAACCTGCTGCATAATCTCCGCTTTTGTTTAGAGCCTTCCACACAGCTCCCACCCCACCAGCCTTGGGAGCCTTGGGCCCCATTTAGAAGTTACCTAGGCATTCCTCTCAAATAGCTGGTATGATTTTTTACTGGGGAAAAAGTGAGAAGCTGAAATTCAGTTGACTCTGGGAACGCTTTTCAAGATGCTTTCGCCACAGCAAAGCTTCACTTTATGTACTGTCGTATCTAGGGATAATTGTAAAGCAGATTCAAATATGTCAGGTTAATTTATACTATTTTATCTGTTGTTTAATAATAATGGCTATCCTGAAAAGGTACAATGCTTTATCAGTAATACCACTGGTCTATAAATTGATAACATTTCATTTTATTCAATTGGCTCAGAATAATTTAATGACACTTACATTCTCAGTTACCTCTGTGACAGAAGCAAGTTGCCCAGGGCTATCGTGAAATGAGATTAAAATCCAAGAGTTCAGCCTTGTAAGTTTTCTAGTTAGTCCCCTGGACCGAACTCTTTCCCTAAACAGTAAGTGATTTTAAAGCTAATGTAATCATTAAAAAAATATTAGCCCCAGGCTGCTCACATTGCCATATATCTCTTGTTTAGTGTTGAGAGAGATTTTGGCACTTTCTACACCAAAGAAATCCAGGGTTCTATTTTTCAGGAAGTGTCAACTTCATAAACAAGTATAATACTATTCTATCCTTGAGTAAATATGAGGTACACGAATCTATTGGTTTTTCAAATACTATTAATATAAACACCTTGTATTTTTGTAGTTAATCATCTTCTTAAAACATAAAGCAATCATAGGAAAGCTCTTTTAGATCTTCCTGATTACATGGACAAGAGATGTAGCTCCCCATACAGCACCCCCCCCAAATTCTCCAGAGGCATATGCCTGTTTTACTCTATAATGAAGCTTTCAAGCTAGATTGTTGCAATCTTTATCTTTGAATGCACATCTGCCATGTCCTCCAAATAAAATGCAACAGAGTCAAGAAGCAATTAATAAATTCTGTCATTTATAGAAAAAATCAGCAGCTTTAGTACTGAGAGAAAACAAGTGTTTCATAAATATTGAATACTCCTACCCACATACTACAAGTTGGTTAGCTAAAAAGACAGTGATTCCATTAGAGGTTTTCAGTGAGGAAAAGATAAAATAGTTGATATAAAGTAGTTGACATTGTTTATTACTTTTTTTAACTTCTAAAATGTGGTGAACAACAATGTGCTACATACCACAAAATTCCAAGAAAAAATTTTGCCAGTTATCTGTAAACTCTGAGCCCTTATTAAGGGGATTTCTTTTGATACCGGCTGTGTTTCCATGGCTGAATATTTGATCAGTTGCACATGCAGCATATGCTTCTATCAGGGAATAATTTTAGTCATATAAAATATTCATCAGTATCTAATAGCCCCAGAAGTGGAAAGTTGAGCAGTTATCCTGTCCAGAAAATGACTTAGTCATTCACAATCAGAGGAAAGGTGACCACTGCCCTTTCGTTCATATGTTTGTGTGTGTATGTGTGTGTGTGTGTGTGTGTGTATGTGTGTGTGTATATGAAAAATATATATCATACATATTTTTATTGGTACACTATAGTCTCACATCATATTATAGTTCAGAGTGATAGCTCCTTCCCTATTACTTCCCCTTCCTCTATATGATAGAGATTGGCATTGTTATGCCCTTTTGTTCTTAAAGGAGGTTGAACTTAGAACGAGGAGTCACCCTGACTAGTAAAATTTCCTCAGATTAGATGGCTCATTCCTAACACCTTTTAAAAGTCCTGTAACCAAACCCTCAATGAGTAAATTAGAAAACAATATTAAATATTTTCATTGTGACATGATGCTAGAATAAAGCATAGTTAATGGGCTAAAACATTAGAATCTTGCTTACAGTAGACTTATTATACATCATTCAAAATAAGCACCATTTCAATATGAGAAAAGCAGGATATATTTTTGTCTTTAAAGTTTTAGCTTCACACTAAACCACTGTATTATAAAATAAACATAAGAAATATATACATGTCTAAGCTTGATAGAATTTGTAGCATCCACATCAATGAGGTATCTTCAAAGCCTTACTTTCAGATTTCTGCTTTGCTTTAAAATGGCCCAAACTCTCAACAACATAAAAGAAGAAAGTCAGTAGATGATAGACAGATGATAGATGATAGATAGACAGACAATATATGGTCATATATATAATATATATATACACATATATATTTACTTATTTCATTTGGTTTGAAATAATCCAGTAGCCAGAAAATAATTTGATCATCATAGATCCCACTTCTACCACCCACCCTGGCCAACTCACTTTATGCTTCATTTTCAACTAGTATGTAGGTATCTTGTAGATATATCCTCAATGTTTTTTTTTTTACTGGAGAGCTCAACAGTAGGAGAGCTATACATTTTTTCCAGGTACTTAAAAAATCAGCTATAGCCCCTGTAACTCTTCTTGCACACAGGTAAATTGGCTGTAGGTCCAAAGGAGATTTCAGATCAGGAAGCCTGGTAGACAAATTATAAAAACAGATTCAGTTACACATGAAAAATGGTCTAAACAAGCTTCATACATAGCTGCAATAGATTTTCCAGATCAACAATAATTTAACAAAATATTTCAAATCTCAGGAGTCTGACAGTGAATAAATTAGCCTTACTTCTTGATTAGTATGTTATTAGTTGAAAAACTGGAAAACAGGTATAAAACTAAGGTTTTATTATATTATGGGCATTATTTTACCAAAAAAGTGGAAAATTTTGGAGGAATGCTGGATTTATTACATTAAAACTATAAGTGGAAATACTAATGTACTATTGCTCTTGTGTGATATAATACTTAAGCCACAGTTTGTTTTTTCAGCTATCTTTAGATATTTTCCATATATACAAGATTTACTGATGTATTCTAGACCCTTTCAATGAACAATTCATGATGATTACAGCATTTGTAGCAATATAACTTCTTGGCAGTTATTTATTTACAGATGATCAATTCCAGGAACTGGCTTTACTAGGTAACTGATATTGAATAACTAAGAAAGCTTTTAAATCAACCCTAGATTTGTAAGGCATTTCCCTATTTCTTGGATTACTTAAGCACACTTATTTCTGGAAATGCCTAATCAAGAGCATTAAATTTAAAACAATTGTAAATTGGAGTGCTTATGGCTATTAAAGGGCAATTACTGTATCAGCTCACCAATATCACCCTATTTGCCAATAAAAGCACTGAAACTGTGGTTTGTATTTCCAGAAAGTCTTTGTTGAAAGCCACAAACTGAATAATGGTAGGAAAATTTGTTCTAATCATATATCTATTGTCATAGGAAGGCAACCCTGTTCCTTTTAAAACCAAGGATGCTAAAGCAACTTCTAAACTAGAAACAGGCTCTTGTAATACTTTTGGTATACATTACAGAATGGTGAGAATTTGTCCTGAATCTCAGTTAAATGGAACATGACTACTTCTCTAGAAGAGAAAATCAACAATCTAGGACTACAAAGGCCATAAACTAAAGTCAGTAACTAACATGAGCCACCTGTGAACCAGTGTATGAACACATCCAGGGGAAGATAAGAGCCAGGTCCAATTGTAATGAACAAAGCTTGTCTGGGAGCACCAATGGTTCTTCTCTTGCAGGAGATTGTTGATAGGCAGGAGTGCCTTGCTCAGCATTTCTAGATCAATGTTTGAAGATGAAGAAAGTAGATCAAAGTTTGTATTTAAAATCACCCAAATTTTATAAACTGTCTCATTTACACATACATGATCTGGATTATATATTGTCCAAATTTTCACATTTTGGGACTGAATTAAACCTTTGAGGTTCCAGTTTGCCATTATATCTAAAATTCTGACAAGTCCATGGCATTTCCTTACTAGAATAAAGAAATGGGATCATTTCCTGCTAAAATCCTCTTCTTTTTTAACAGTATCACCTAATTAGCTAGTAATGCATTCTCCTGAGTTGCAGGGAGGCTCTTCTGTTCTCAATGGTATATTTGTTATTCTGGATGTCCATGGGCTCGACATAAAAATTTTATGTGTATATTTTAATCATATAAAAAGTACCATTTCTTAAAGGGTAAGTAACTCCAAATGGGTGGTCTTGATATAAGTTTTCAAGTAGATTGGTCATAATATTATGGCTACTTTTTGTCACATTCAAAAAAGTATTAAGATGGAATTATTCTTGCAGAAGAGAGAATGAAAAATGAAGAACAAAATTAATCAAGTTAAAATTTTGTTTTTAGAAATATGACTTGACCTGCTGTATAAGTTTAATAATAGGTTATGGATGAGAATGCAATGTATATGGGAAAGTATTCACTCTTTGGACCTTTCTTCATGAAACAATATCAATTTTTCTCTATCATTACTTTAAAATTTTATCCTTTCAGTCTCTCTCCATAGAGTCAACTTTAAATATAGAAAAAAGAATAATATAATATACACCCATCTCTTCACATATAATATATAACACATATATAATCTATATATGCATATGTACATATATGATGTATATACACTCTAAATTTATATATATCACACATATGTATAATACATATATAATATAACTATACATGTGTTTATAATATATATATGCAAAAACCACATAATTTACATTTCAGGACAGTAATTTGTTTAACAGATTTTATAGAAACCATCCTCTATAAAAACTATTCTCTAAAAAAATAGAATATATTATTTTTTGTCAGTTATGGTGGAGCACACTTGTAATCCCAGTACTTGGGAGACAGGATAATCACAGGTTCATGGCCAGCCTCAGCAACTTACTGAGATCTCCACAACTTAGTGAGATCTTCTTTCCAAATAAAAAATAAAATAGGGCTAGAGGTGTAGCTCAGAGGTCGAATGCCCCTAAGTTCCATCCGCAGTACTACAAAAAAGGCATAATGTATTCTTTTTATGAGAAAGAAAATAAATCATTTATTAATATAAAATAAAACACTATACTACCAATAAATAGCAATGAGACAAGTAAACTAATAAGAATAAGCCTCAAAGTAACAAATAATGAGTTTTTCAAATTGGTTTATGAGGAGTGAAAGTCTATGAACATTTCAAGATTTGCATGTTCTATGAACCCAAACCTACAGGCAAATATGGTCATGGAAATATTATTGTTAAAAATATAACCAAGTTCCTTTTTCAATTTTATGACTTAGTATGAACTCTAGAATAAGGATATTTAATTTAATCTGTTAGCTAATACTTATGTATTTGTTTATTTTTTATTAAAAGTCATGTGTGGTAACCACCAAAGAACAGATCACTTGCTTGTCGTCTACCAAAAGTAAGACAGCAAGCTTCTACTCTGAGATCTGCATCTTGTTAGCTATAGAAAATTTATTTATAGGCTTCAAATTTTTCAATTGTCCAGTAAAAGTCATAGAATCACTTTTAAATTATTTGAATAACAGTAGGGGCCATTTAATTAATCCAATAACCCACCTGCTGCTTGAATCTTCCCTTACCATCCATGTACATGATCTCTCTCTGTCTCACACACTCATCATATACACATATGTGTATATATATATATATGATTTATACATATGATATTGTATATGTATATATATAATGCATCTGTGATATATATATATATATGATGTGTCTGTGTGATATATGTCATCTATATCATAGATAGATTAGATATTTATATATATGACTCCATGGAAACACACAACTATAACTATCAGAAAATCCATTTCTATATTGAAATAAACTTTACCATTCTTTTGTAGGTGCTTGTTCTTCCTCCTTGAAACAAAACAACTTGTGACTGTACTAAATAATTCAGTACTGAAAATCGCATACAGTAATTGTATTGTCTCCGACTTTTCAGTTTTTCATACAAAACAACCTTACTTCCTTCAAGCATTCTTCTTAAGATTGGTTTAAATCATCCTAAATATCATGTTACCTTATAAGTATCTTACAGCTAGTGAAGAAGCCTCTTCTATTTCAGATCTGATTCCAGAACCAGAGATGATTCTCTAGGTAGGTCTAATGAGCACAGAGCACAAAGGTGTAAGGTGCCACTACTTTCTTATTCCAAATGCAATGCCTCTCAAGACAGACTTTTATTAAATAAATGTGGTGGTTAATTTTAAGCATCAACTTGGCTAGGCTATAGTGCCCAATTATTTGGTCAAATATGGGCCTAGATGTCATTGTGATGATAGTTTTGGGATGTGATTAATATTTACAATTAGTAGACCTTGAGCAAAGCAAATTGCTCTCCACTGTGTGGATGGGTTTCATCCACTGCGAAAGCCTTGAGAGCAAAGACACAGATTATCTGAGGGAGAAGTAGTTCTGCAACATAGAAACCCTGCCTGAGGTTCCCTCCTGCTATTCTGCAGATTTTAAACTCAAGATTGTCATTTCAATCTATACTGGGTGACTGGAAATCACCCAGTCTACTTGACAGATTTTGGACTTCCTACCCTCACAATCCATTTTTTAAAATTATCTTGATAGTTAGAATAAATGGTAGATATTGATGATGATGATGATGATGATGATGATGATGATGATGATGATAGATGATAGATTCTATTAGTTTTATTTCTCTGGAGAATCTTGACATACAGTGCAAGATAATTTTACACATGTTGATGCTAAGCTCCTTATATGCTATTTATAATTTTAGAACATTTCTCTTTTTACTCTCTGTTTTTCTATTCCCCAAATGAAAGAACTTATATTTATTAATATCAAGCTTATCTTATTCGAGTCAACTCATTGTTATTCACTGAATTATTCATTCAAAGGATTGATTATTGCCTCCCATATATTCACAGCTTTATCTCAAATCCAGAGTATAATACCATACTTACTTCACCAAATCCATTAGTGTTAGAAGTTCAATCCATGTACGACAACTCTCTAGGGAAATGGGTCTATAGTATCAGCAATAGTCAATGTGAGTGTTGTTACTATTTTTCCCAAACATAAGTAACTCTTTTTTAAAATCACACTAGACAAATTACAATGCTCAATTTGAATGACAGTATATTCTTACTCCGTGTACTAAAACCTCCAAACAGAAAAACTGCTTTGAATAAATAATCCCAAATCAGTATAAAATTGAGTCCCTGTAGATTTAGACCAAGAAGATTTAGACCTTTGCTAATACTGCTAGGAAGAAGCTTTCTTTCACATACTCTCAGCTTTGGAAAAGTTGAATCTAATTTGCCTCCAGCTTCCATCTTTTCAACCCAGAGTTAAGAACTTTGTCTACATAAAACAGACTTGGGGCATAAGAGGGTCTCCAGATGAAAAAGGAGAGACCCTCGAAAGCAAAGAAGTTGATTTAGCCAAGGGGGTTGGACGGGAGCGGGGGAGACACTAATGTATATCAGGTCACTCACTAAACTGAACTTGAGAGGGAGGGAGGGTAAGGGAGCCGAGTGGGAATTTGGGGAAGGGGTCAAACGAGAATTGTGAGCACATGTATCGTTATCAATTTGCACCTAACAAAGATGTATGCTTACAATGTATGAATAAAAATAAAAATTAAAAAAACAGACTTTTACAAGCACTTTGTTTTATTTGAAACTCAAAGCATTTGTTTCTCAAAATGATCATAGATAGAGACACTAAGGGCACTAAAAGAATATTTTATAAGCAGTCACAGTTCTTTCTTGGGAACTAAAGTCATTGAAAAATTATTTCCTAAAAATTATTTAACTTTTGCATAAGCAATTATTATATGAAAGAATTCTCTTCACATAGTCCACTAAATATTTTGGAAGATTAATCTTACTACATTCTGAAATGTAACAGAAATCTATTTAGCATTCTTATCTGACCCCACCCCCACCCTCTTTCTGAACACAGGTATGAGTAGCAGGCCTTTCATGAACAAGGACTCTATTCAGGACTTACATACCTGGGCCAATTCCCAGTCAACAGATTTTCTATGTGGGTAGGTGCAAACAGCAACTCTTCTGTTTCTCTAAAAGAATTTGTAATAGAGAGGGGATTAAACATTAAGTGGCTTCCTGATTTCACCATTTCTGAATCCTAGTGTTAGTTTGCTGAAAGATTACTTCATTTATGCCATTGTGAGCCTAACAGCTTTAGAAACTGAGTGACTGATGTAATGACATGTGTGTGTGTGTGTGTGTGTGTGTGTGTGTGTGTAAAATATTGGAGTAGCTATAAATCTATTGCTTTAAAAGAACATAAAATTTTTAATATCTCTTCACCTTTTGAAAACAGTCGTATTGTAGTGTTATGAATTTCAGAATTTCATACTTCAATAAGAAATGTGGGGTGTAAATTACAATAACTTTAATAATACTGCTATAGTAATAGAAAGGCAAAAGCAAAGAAATGCATTTCCCTGGTACTAATTCTCAACTCCACTCTGAGCAAATATTTACTCATTGTCTGAATATAAAAAGGAAAATGACCTCAGGATGGAAATTCATCTATAAATACCCAGTATATAAATGCCAAAAGCCAGATTGCATCAATGGCCCCACCTACTCATGTTGAATCACATCAATATACAATCAAATGAAAAAGGAAACATAATTCACACAGAATGGGAGACTGTCCAAATTATATAACATAAAATTAAAACAGGAGAGAAAAACACTAAAACTATTGCTTTTATGAATGTAGTCAGTAGTCTGGAAAATGAGTTTTATACAGATATAATGAGCTCCCAAGAATAATTTGCACAAAGCCCAACCGATGGTGTTAGGTTTGTGTAAGCCATGCCTTGTGCCATCTTGTAGCAGTTTCTTGCCCTAAGAATCTTTTAGCATCTCCTATGTTCTAGGCTTGATGAATATTCACATTAGAATCATGCTATCAAGCTAGTTTATTTGTGAAAATGTATTTGACTTGGATCCACAGTTGAGCTCTCTCCTTCAAATCAACATGGGCCACTGATAGAATAAACAACTTTAGTAGTCAGCTATTAATCACTACTTCAGCAAGTAATGGGAACTCCACTGGCAAGAGTTATTTATTAATATTCATCCTAAGAAAGTTTTCTTTTTTACAAAGGAGGTATGTCTTCTACCAGCTTCCAATAGGTATGACTTCCAAACATAAAAGCAAAGAAAAAAAGAAAAAAGATTCAGAAGAATTGGGAAACAAAAGCTCCATTTAGTACTGAAATTAAGGAATAAAATGAGTATCTTGGATATTTTAACATGTTTTAATGCAATTTTATTTTATACAATTCCCACAGTATGAGAGAAATATCCTGGCCAGTGACATGTGTGAGTATGGTTAGCTATATATTCTGTTTATTAAAGACTCCAAGGCCCACTGTACAAGATATTTTGTTAAGAAAAATATTTTAAGGATCAAATATATTATCCTAAAGCTCACTATATTATTAAAAATATATTGTTTGATTTTTGGTCATGGATTATTGTTTGTACTCCTTCCAAACTGATTTAGGGAGTATCAAAGGTAAAAAGAATAGATATATAAAGGTTTTATTAGGAATTTAAAGAACAAGAGCCAAACAAGGAAAGACTTAGTGTCAGAGTCTATAAGGGATCATTGATTAAAATATGAATAGTATTGCAAGAGCAACTTCAAAAAAAAAAAAAAAAAAGAACATAGATGGTCTTTTTCAGACTATTTCTTATCCCTGCTCTTTAAAAAGAAAAAGATGTTGATAATATAGAGTTAAGTGACAGGAAATTTGCATTTCTCATAAATCTCTTCAGTGGTCTTCTGAGAAATTTTTCTTTCTTTCTTTGAAGATTTAGCTCTATTTCTACAGAAATCATCTCTGTGCTAGTCATTTTTAATTGCTCTCTAAATACCTATTCACTTCATAGTCCTTTTTATTAGAACACAAATTAAATTGGTGGTTAATCTTTCTGGTCAAAATACTAGCTTTCTACACTCCCATGAATCTGCAGAGGGACCTGCAACTCAGTTCTAGGCAAAGAGATGTAAACAGCAGTTATAGGGACTGGGATTTTCAGAGTTTCTGTCTTCCTGACAAATAGTGCAAACTCAACAAATCTTTTGTCCTTTACCTTTTCCAGTTCTTCCTAGAATTGAACTGTGATATCTTGAAAGGCAATAGCTTTTTCTGGAGCATAAGGGCAACCATTCACTAGAACGGTGAAACTGAAAGCAAGAGGGAATCTGGGACATCAGCATCTATATGTCTCCATAACAACTCTGGACTATCTGTCTCCAGGCTCTGTTATCTAAGGAATAAGATAAAATAATAAAATAGTATAAGAACTTTTTAGAAAAGCACTTGATTTGAGTTTCTGTGACATACAGCCAAGCATAGCCTTAACTCTTGGACTTCATTTGTGTATTCCAGCCCATTTGGTTTCCATGTTCCTTGTTTCCATAACATGTTACATAGACCCAAAGTAGAAGAGGCGACATCTGAGTCTGATTGCATTACTCCAAAAGTTGGATGTTGACACACAGAGGAACCAGTATATTATTATTTGCTATAAATAAATAATAAATGTGCTCCACTCCAGATACCTTATGTTGGTTTTCAGCATAATATACTATTACAAAGCTAATGTCTCCTCTATTTATCATACCTCTTATCATTATCTGATGATACTGAGCATGATGGTCCATGAGTGCAGAGTTGTCTAGTGCCTAAAATAGTTCCTAGTACATCAATAAATACAAGTCAAATGAATCTATTACTAAAATAGTCTTTTGAATACTGAATTTTGGGCTGAATTGGCTTAAAGCAGAGAAATTATAAATTTTAGGAAAATGTTTATCTCAAATGGACTTGTAAGTAATGGTATTTGTAATATATGTTTGAAAAACCAAGGCTTTTATAAATGCCTAAAATGAAGACTTAATTTTTTTTTTGATGCTGGAGATTTGGAGATTGAACTCAGAGGCATTCTATCTCCAAGCTACACCCCCAACCTGATTTTGTTTTTTATTTGGAAACAAGGTCTCTCTAGGTTGCTGAAAGCCTCTCAAAGTTGCCGAGGCTGGATTTGAACCCACAATCCTCCTGTCTCAGCCTCCCAAGTACTGACATTATAAGTGTGCACCACCATGTCCCGCTAAATGATAAGATTTGGGATTTTTAAAAACTTTTATTAGTGAATTGTAATTCTACATCATAGTAAGAGTCAAAGTAATACAAATATATATACACACAATACTTGATGTATTTTCTTCCCCATCCCACCCCACTCCCCAATCCTCCCTCCTTGTGCATATTAATAAGATAAGTAGCAATATCTTCTTATATTGCTATAGCATTATTTGAACTGTTCCATTCTTCAATCTTCCTTTTTCCCCTTTCCACACCCCTCCTCCATGCTGTTCCATTATTCTAATGGTTTCTCTCCTTGTTTATCTGAACTCCCTTATGTTTTCTATTTCTTCTCTAGTTTCCACATATAAGCAAAATCGTACAACCCTTGACTCTGAAACCAGCTGATCTCAATTAGCATTATATTCTCCTGCAAATGACATAATCTTGTTCTTCTTTATGTCTGAGTAAAATTCCATTGTATGTATGTGCCACACTTTCATTGTCCATTCATCTATTGATGGACACCTAGATTGGTTCCATAATTTGGCTATTGTGAACTGTGCTGGTATAAACATAGATATGCATGTACCACTATAGTGTTCTGATTTTATCCTTTGGAAAGATACTGAGGAATGGTATAGCCAGGCATAAATATTGAGTAATTTAAGTGTATTTCTAGACAGCTGCAGAAACGACTGAATTAGATAGGACCAAGAATTTTTTCAAAAAGCAGTTTTGTTCTTTCCCTGAGATCTGTACAAAAATGCAATTAAATCCTGAGTTCTGCCTCATCTGTTAACTGGAAAACTTTAAGAGTGTACTTTAGATTTCTCAATTTCTATCATATGAGTACTGGGAACAATTTAAATTTGAGGAGCACCTCACTTGATGGCATTTTAAGATTAATTACTCCCAAAACGCACTTCACCAACCTGCAGAATGGACCTGTTAAGCATCATCCACTTGAATATTGAAAAATATCTTCAAAAATGATCCTTCTCATTTTGGTAAAGTTGATATTGAGCTCTTATATCTCATAATATTTGCACAATTTGTTCAAGCTGATCATCTCATTATAGGAATAAAAGAAACATGTTGACACCGTAGATGAAGTTCTTAAAGATTTCACTCAAAGAGAAAGAATTATGGTGGTGGATTAGGCTAGAGCTAATTAACCATACCTATTCAACTTTAAACTATATAAACTATGTTTATAGTAAAAATATTATTATTTCTAAAAGCTGCTGAATATAGCAGATATTTTAAAGTTCTATCATAAGAAAATAGTCAAAATTACCTAGAATTTGAAGAGAAAATAAGCAATATAAACTTCTAAACATGAAGTTAGTGATAGCCAACATATTTAATTAACCATTTATAGAAGTCCCCATGCCAAATATGTTGCTACTGAATATAAGCGTGTATAGACTGAAATCCCATAGTAAAGGGGGCCAACTACATACAAGTAATAGAAGAAAAATATGTCTACTATGTAAGGGTGCAACAACCAATGTCTCCAGAAGAGTGACATCTGGGTGAACTGGAGTTGAGAATTACATGTCACAATTATTTACTGAGCTGAGAATTTTTTTTTGTAGTTGTGTCTCTAGCATACACCACAGGACAAACTGCCCTTCTTGACAGGTAAGAGCCTCTAGTCCTCTCAGCAGGTAAATTCCTACCATAATGAAAAGTGTGTAACAATCTATGAGCATTGTTACTAAAGTGCATCTAAATATCTGTTGTCTGTGTTTCCTTCATCATCTAATTTCCCAAAAAGACGTTTCTTCTGTGAATTAACTGTGCTGGTTTCTCACTGTCAGCGTTTCAAACCACTTGTCAAATCAAAGTAATTTAATACATGAGGGTCTTGTAGTTTGGTAGACAAAAATCAAAAGGTCAAAAAGAAGATCTAGAAGATCCCAGCCAGTTTCAAAAGTGTACAATTCCATGAGATAAAATA
Source organism: Graphiurus murinus (assembly GCA_004027655.1). Lineage (NCBI taxonomy): Eukaryota > Metazoa > Chordata > Mammalia > Rodentia > Gliridae > Graphiurus > Graphiurus murinus. The sequence goes on from PVLC010003779.1 coordinate 40,910, forward strand.
GAAAATTACATAAAAAAGTGACTCAAATGGCCTTTTCAAATCAATCTGAAATGAATCTTGCATAATATCCTTTTCTACCCCAAGAAAAAGCTGAGAGAGGGTGGAGTGGGGAACAGGGCATAGTAAGTGCCTGTGGAAGAAAAAAGTGGAGGAAAAGAAATGGGCATGAAAAGCTTTCAGACAGAGCATAGATTCAATCCTCCTTAAAAGAAAGGAGGGAGTAAGCAGAAATTAGCAGGGAGAACCTCAGTGCACAGCAGACCTGAAAAAGTCTCAAATAACCCTGGAGGGCACTCTAGAGCAAAGACTGCCAGACAGGTCCCATACTGGACACAAGTAGGCCAGTGAATAGGAATGGGAAAGAAATATAGGAGGAACATTTCCTTTTTAAATTCACACTGCCTGCTTCTCACAGCCTCCAATGTACCCCAGAGATTTTGCTCTGACCCACACTCCACTCAACCACACCTATATTACTTCAGCAACCCCAGATAAGACATACCAGGATAAACTAGAAACTCAGGTCCTACAGCTGGAGCTGGTCATCTAAATTGATTCTTTGCAATTAAAACAGCAAGTTCTTTCTTGAAGGGAGATCGTAGGTGTACAATGCCATGACCATCATGCCTGATCACATTAGTTGTAAAGGCAATATATGTGCATTAGGGAACCAGATATTTATGTTAGCTCCCATCACAGACTTCCATTTCTAGGACTTAGTTCTAGTATTTTCAAAGTCAGAGGACACTTGTCATTAATGAAGATTAATGATGAATAGGATATTCTTTTAAAAAGATGTGTAGTAGAGAATTTTAGAAGTGAAAGGAATCTTGTGAATTATAGAGCCCAACTATTTCATTTGAGAAAGAGAAAGAGAAAACCAAGACCCGAAGGGGCAAAATGTCTGAGACCACCACTGGCTATGCTTAGGAGGATGGCCCTGAGGATATTACAGCTTTGCTATGGTCTTTTCTGTGATAAAAATGTATCTTGTGTTTCAGAAAACAACTTGACTGCAGGAGTGAAATTTACCTTTATGCATTTGAATTCACAGATCCCTGAAAGATGTGTATACATGGTCACCCAAAATTTTAGATTTCTGTACCTTCTACCACATGACTCCTAGTCTTCCCTTAGTTACCTTTGCTTTGTGCTATTGATGATGAGCCTGTCTGATTTAAAGTAAACATTTAAGTAACTAAAACAAACATTCTGCTTCCATAAGGCATAATTGGAACAATAAAAATTGAGAACTTGCCTTTCTCCATAGGAACATATAAATAAGGTAAGGTTCAAGACAAAGAAGAATCTCAGGGTTCTAGCATAGAAAAGGAATATCTTCCATCCTTTTTCTGTAAACCAGAAAAAAATGAGTATAATGAGTGCTCTCAGCAAGCTATTTATTTAGATAGATATACAGACTGTAAGATGCATTTAGTATGTCTCTTACTTTGGTACCATTATAAACTCAAATGCTTTTCTCCATAAATCTACTACAGTTTACAATATTTATAATATAGCAAATACTTATCTGTAATCACAATTTTAAGGTAAAGAAATAGCATAGCAGCTGTCACTCAAACGATACTGACACTTTCCTAAAAATACCTAACCATATTTTGTTGGTCCAAGTACTAGGAGATGCATATAGCACGCAGCTAAATGGCCCTTAGGGGGATGGCCCTGAGGATATTACAGCTTTGCTATGGCCTTTTCTGTGATAAAAATGTATCTTGTGTTTCAGAAAACAACTTGACTGCAGGAGTTTTTTCCATTGCATACTATGATTCTGGGTATCACTGTTAGAAGAGGAGAACAACTTCCTTCTATCAAAACACTTAGAGTTGAGCTGGAAATACAGATGATATGTAGGAGACAGCTGAAGAGTGAGTGAGCCTGTCTTGGCTCTGACCTCTACTTAAAGCTGTCATTGCTTCAGTCTAGATCTATTGAGTTTTGTTTATACTGGCAGGGAGAAATTCTCCATCATATTCTATGTCAAATACTAACAGAAACCCCTGGAGCACAAAAGCAAAAGTAGATTTACTATCAACTCATCTTTCCCTGAAATATTCATCTCAATTGTAACTCAGATGAACACATAGTCACCAACATGTTCCAGTCCCCGCACCCTCTAGAATTTAGAATTTCTAAATGTACATGTAGGTAAGGGCAGAGTACTCTAAGCCTTCTCTTTAAAAGGCTGAAGATG